>JAJIBD010029099.1:0-108308 GCA_021461705.1 Cryptotis parvus
CCCTCCCCACCGCCCGTGCCCAGCGAGGTCCGGCCCGTCCGGCCCCTCCGCGGGCCTGTTCTAGCTCCTGGGAACTTGCGGCCAGCGCGTCCCCAGGCAGCGGGACGCGCTCTGCCAACCCCCCCACCCCCCCACACAAAAGTTCGGCTGGGCTCCAGGAATTTCTTAAGAAAACAGGCTCAGGGAAATTTAAAGGGCCCTGGGGCCACGGAGAGTGGCGGTGCCCAGGAAGCGGAGATCGGACTGTGGACGGCTGAATCCGAGGCTCAGACTCCTCAGCTTCGGCCAGGAAAAGTCGCTTGGAAGGCCCAGTTCCTGGTCAGTTCGATGGGGGATGGGGGGCGGTGGGAGAGAGACAGAGAGAGAGAGACAGAGAGAATTCATTGGATTTGGTTGTCCTTTGTCTGCGTGGAATCATGAGTCTTTGAAGCACGTCTTGGGTCCCCAATAGCAAACTATGCCCTACAGCCACTGGACAGACGTTGGACAGACCTGCTGGGTGCCAGAGGAAGCTTCGTATGGGGACAGGAGAGGAAATCCCCAGGGACACAGCTAACACAGATCCAAGAGATGGCCACAAGATGGGAAGCCTTCTATCTGCCGGCAGAATTCCCGCCTCCCCAGCTATCTGCTTTCTGGTTTGTCAGGGTGGAGTTAAGGAGGTGAGGCCAAGGTGGGTCATTAGAACCTGATCAGGCAGAGTGGGCAGGTGAAATGGAGCCGCTGTGCATGGAGTGTGGACGCCATCCAGCACCCACCGCTGAGGCCAGGAGCCCTGGGTGAGGCACTTTTCCTTCTTGTTGTTGGGGGAGGGGGTCACACCTGGAGCCACTCAGGGCTTACTCCTGGCTCTGCACTCAGGAATTACTCCTAGCAGTGCTCTGGGGTCCATATGGGATGCCGAGGATCGAACCCTGTTCACCCTGGCGCAAGGCAGACACCCTCCCCCTATAATATCGCTACGGCCCTAGCAAGTCACTTTCCTTCTGACTTGCCTCCTAACCCAGGACTGTGGTTCTCAGGAAGTCATTTGGACAGCAGGCGAAAAGGATGCTGCCCAGAGGAAGTCTCTGATTGGATGGATGCCTGTCCGGGGAGGATAGTCTGAGCCTGCTGTGCACTGCAGTGATTGTTGTGGTGCAAGCTGCGGCCTCCCAGGGGAGCCCTTTATTTCCTGTTCTGGGCAGTGGTAGGAAATGCTTGGTTGATTCACCCACTGACAGTTCAAAGGCTACACCCTGAAAGAACAGCCTCTTGCCAGGGCGGTCGGAGCATCAGAGGCACTGAGGTGTGTATCTACTATTGCAGCCTTACCACTGAGGTCCAATGTTTTGTTTGCTTTTGGACCACACCCATGGGTGCTCAGGGGGCGACTCCTGGCTCTGCACTCAGGAATTACTCCTAGCTGTGTTCGGGAACCGTATGGGATGCCGGGGATTGAACCTGGGCTGGCCACACGCCAAGGCAAGCGCCCTAACCCACTGGACTATCACTTCGGCCCCATTGATTTCCATTTCCAGGGCACTTTATAGTTTAACTTTCGCCTGTGTAATCTCATACCTGGAAATGGAGGCTCCAAAAATGTGAATGAATTCTCCAAGGTTTTCTACTTCAGCACAATTCAATGAGTGGCCCAGAGAAGGGAAGGCCTACATGGCTGATTAGTAAGACCTGGTGCTTAACTCCTCCCACGATCCTAAAAAAAAAGGCACCTCGAAACTTAGGATAATCAATAGAGAAATGGGATCTGAGTGATAGCACAGTGGGTAGAGTGTTTGCCTTGCGCGCAGCTGACCGGGTTCAATCCCCAGCCTCCCCATATGGTCCTCCAAGCACCCTCAGGAGTAAATCCTGAGTGCAGAGCCAGGAGGAACCCCTGAGAATTGCCAGGTGTGACCCAAAAAGCCAAAAATATAAAAAAAATCAATAGAGAAATGAACCCTCAAATCCCAAAGAGCAGACTTTTACAGTGAGAGGAAGAGGCGGTATCTTAGTAAACAGAGAGGAACATGACTGGGAAACAAACTGTAGGCTGGAGGAAATTTCTCGGGTGCGGGGTTTAACATGGAGAGCCGGAAGGGTTGCACGAGAAACCTAACCTATTCTTGTATTGCCCAGCACTGGAACACGAGACAAGTAATTATAGGGCAAAAACACTGTCACCAGTGGGTAGATGCCATTGGGCTACACTGGCACGTGATAGGGTCCAATGGAAATGTTACTGGCGCTTGCTGGAGCAAATCGATGAATAACTTGGGATTCAAGTGATCAAGTGAAGTGATCACCAGTGGGTGCCATAATGGTGACTTCTCACAGCAGTTTGGTGCACGCCAGGAGGGGTTGAGTGGATCTCAACCTCCTAAAAGCTGAGCTAGGTGGGGACTGAGTGGCGCTCACAAAGGGTGTTCACTCCTAACAAACAGATCCTGCTCAAGGCATTGCACATCTGCTGCCATAAGCAAAGCACACCCGAGAGAGAGAGTATCCTGGAGACTGCTACCAATCAAGCACATCTCGATAGGCAGAGAGTATCATGGAGACCTCTCAAGGCACAGGTGCTTAGGCGGGGCCTCCACCTTCTGTGCCTGCTGGTGGGCCCACAGCCAGTCAGACTTTGCTCCTGCGGGCCTGCAGCACGCACTGTCACCACCTGAGATTGAGGCTCACTTCCTCTTAAGCCCATGCCATCATGGCTTCCCTGGACACCACCCAGATCAGTGGGGACAGAGGTCACCTAGGCCTGCTTGAACCAATGCATAGATGCCAGCAGGCGCTTGTTAGCTCAACCCCCTGGTCACCACCCAGCCCACTTGAACTCACTGCCAAGCCTGAGTCAGGCATCTGTGAATGTGAATTTTATAGCCCCTGCCCTGGTCCTCATGAAACAAGATAGTGGAGAGACAGAGAAATTCACCCTCACTCATCATCAAGACAGCAGCCTGGGAAGAACACCTAATGCGACAGAGCTCTGTGAGCTACCTGAGAAGACTTCAAGCAACACTTGGAATGCTCCTCCCTGGAGTGGGATCAATGGAAGGGAACTTCGACAAAGACAGAGAAAGTATGAGAGAAAGTGGGGAAAGGCCCAACAGAAACCTTAGGATTAAAGAATATAGTAGTCTGCACTGAAACACGATAGAAGAGCTTTATGGAAGGATGGAAGAAAAAGCTGAAAACAGAATAATTGAACACAAAGGTAAAGTAGTGGAAATCATCCAACAAAGACCAACACAAAAGAAAAGAGAAATAAATACAATGAAGATAGCATAAGGTTTTATGGGATGGCATCAAGAGGAAAGATATTCCCATAATAAAGTGGACAGAATAGAAAGGGCAATTATTATTTGAAGAATTAACTTACCCAAACTGAAAAGATTTAGACACTGTGGCCAAGAAGTTTAAAGAGCTCCAAGCCAAATAAACCCAAACAGGAAAACACCAAGACAAATTATAATAAAAACGGTAAGAATCTAAAATAAAGAGAGAATTAAAAAATGCACTGAGAGAAAAGTAAAGAGTGACCTGGGTGGCAACCCCTAAGACAGGGCAGAAATGACAGATCAGAAAGGAGTGGCAGGAAATAAACATAGCTGCATGGAACAGACCTCTGTCCGGAGTATTCTTCCTAGACAGTTGCCACAGATTTGAAGGAGGAATAATGAACTTTTCACAATCAACAGATAGAAGAAATCATCACCAGTAAACAAGCCCTCAAAGAAGTATTTAAGGAATGTACAAAAAGGAAAATGAACTCATCTGGAAAAACAACAACACGACACGGGCAAGAGAAGAATACTAATAGAGAACCCATTTTCTGTCCATTTAGGCAATTTTTCTTGTTATCTCTATTGAGTTTTATTTCTTCTTATTTACTAATTTACTTTTGGGTCACACCCAGCAATGCTCAGGGGTTTCTCCTGGCTCTGCACTCAGGAATTACTCCTGGCAGTGCTCGGGGGACCATATGAGATACCGAGGATCGAACCCAGGTCGGCCGCGTGCAAGGCAAACGCCCTACCTGCTGTGATTTTGCTTCAGCCCCTTATTTACTAATTTTAAAAGTTAATTGTTTGGGTTTTTGGGACCACAGCTAGAAGTGCTGTGCTCAGGAATCACTCTGTGCTCAGGCATCACTCCTGGAGGGCTCTGGTGAACCGTCTGGAGTTTTGGGGCTTGGAACCTGGTTGGCACATGCAAGGCAAGTGTCGTACCAACTGTGCTGTCTCTCCAGACCCTCATTCTATGTTTTCATTGTTCTGGATGTTGTTGCAATGACTGGAGATCCTACACTTGTCTGGCTGAGCTGTGGTGCTCAGTAGCGCACATTAGCTTACACATTCTTGTCTACAATATGGCTAGAAATCGCTATGGTGTCAGGACAACTGACCAAGAGCTGTAGACACAGTCAGCAGAACTCTCAGTATTGTGCTCATGCATATGGAACTTGAAAGACAGGTGTTTAAAATCACTGCACTGGGGATGGAGCGATAGTACAGCAGGAAGGGTGTTTTCCTTACGCGTGGCCAACCTGTGTTTGATCCCCAGCATCCCATATGGTCCCTGAGAACCGCCAGGAGTAATTCCTGAGTGCAGAGCCAGGAATAACCCCTGAGCATTGCTGGGTATGACCACCCACTCCCCAAAAAAAACAAAAAAAAAAAATAAAATCACTGTGCTATTCCATTGAGCCCAAACATAATTTAAATTCCAGATAGTAAAAATCGATCAATCAATCAATCAAAAAATAAATACATTCCAGATAGTGTATATTTTAGTTCTACAATTTATCTTGAGTCTTTCAAAATACATCTTATTTCTCTGTTGAGATTTCTTATAGATTAACTTATTATTAATGTCCTTTTCATTCTATCTTGAATATAGTTATAAGAAAAGTTTGATAATTTATTCACTTCTACATTTGGCTCAGTTCAAGGTTGGTCTACATTAACTTTCTTTTCTTTTGAGAATGGATCATGTTGTCCTAATTCTTTTGCTGAATAACATTGAATCATATCCCAAATATTTGGTACATTCTAAATCTCTGAATCCTACTTTGTGTCTCCGAAAACAAAATGTTACTTTCTGTTTCATTAATTTCAGTTGGATTCATACTACAGGGTCTGCCCTGTGGGCAAAAGCTCGTTTCTTTTTCTTTTTCTTTTTTTACTTTTTGGGTTACGCCTGGCCACCCTCAGGGGTTGCTCTTGCCTCTTTGCTCAGGAATTACTCCTGGCAGTGCTTGGGGGGGTGGTGGGGATCAAATCCCGGTAGCCACATCTAAGGCAAATGCTCCCCTTGTGCTATTGCTCTGGCCCCAACATTCAAGCTTCTGCTGGGCTCTTTTATCCTGATTGAAATGCTTCACTCTGACTTTAGGGGTCAGCAAGACACACAGATACAGTTTACTACAGTGTGGTTTGCCCTTGCACCACCTTGCTTCCTAGCTCTCTTGTTACTGAAGCACTTTTTTTTTTTTTTTTTTTTTGCCCACACCTCACAGTACTCAGGGCTTACTTCTGTCTTAACACTCGGGGATCACTCATGATGGGCTTGAGTGGTCCCTACGGAATGCCTGGGATCAAACTCAGGTCAGTCATGTATTTGGCAAATGTGCCCTGCCATATGCTGTATTATCCCTTCTTGAAATGCTCCTTCCTTCCTTCCTTCCTTCCTTCCTTCCTTCCTTCCTTCCTTCCTTCCTTCCTTCCTTCCTTCCGTCCTTCCTTCCGTCCTTCCTTCCGTCCTTCCGTCCTTCCTTCCGTCCTTCCTTCCTTTCCTTCCTTTCTTCCTTCCTTCCTTCCTTCCTTCCTTCCCTCCCTCCCTCCCTTCCTTCCTTCCTCCTTCCCTCCCTCCTTTCCTTCCTTTCTTCCTTCCTTCTTTCCTTCCTTCCTTCCTTCTTTCCTTCCCTCCTTCCTTCTTTCCTTCCTTCCTTCCTTCCTTCCTTCCTTCCTTCCTTCCTTCCTTCCTTCCTTCCTTCCTTCCTTCCTTCCTTCCTTCCTTCCTTCCTTCCTTCCTTCCTTCCTTCCTTCCTTCCTTCCTTCCTTCCTTCCTTCCTGCTTTTGGGGTCTTACCCAGCAATGCTCAGGGGTTAATCCTTTCTCTGCACTCAGGAATCACTCCTGGCAGCACTAGGAGAACTATATGGCATGCTGGGAATTGAATCTGGGTTAGCCGTGTCAGGACAAGCGCCCTTCCGGCTGTACTATCGCTTTGGCCCTGAAATACTACTTTAAAGGCTATAGTTGTTTCAGGGCTGGAGACATAATACAGTGGGTAGGGCATTTGCCTAGCATGTGGCCAACCGGATCCAATCTCCAGCATCCCTTATGGTCATCCTGAGCACCGCCAAGAGTAATTCCTGAGTGCAAAACCAGGGTAACCTCTGAGCATTAGTGGCATGGCCCAGAAAGCCAACAGATCACTGTATCACTGTCTTCCGTTCATCGTCGATTTGCTCGGTGGGCACCAGTAACATCTCCATATGTCCTGTCTCATGTAAGTAGAGTCAAAGGCACCTGCTTGCTCCAGGAACATAAAGAGCCTCAAACCATTCCATCAGGTCATGGGAATGAGGTCTATAATTGTTACTGGTATTTGGCATATCAAATGCAACACGGGTAGCTTGCCAGGCTCTGCCATGCAGGTAGCATACTCTTGTAGTCATCTCTAAATCCAGCATTTATTGATGGACCAGCCTTTCCATCAATAAATTGATGCCACTGCGAGCAGGGCTGTAATAGGCTGGTCTGGTGGGTGGAGTTCTGACGAGGGGGAAGTCGGATGTAGAAAATGGAGGCCCTCATGGAGTGGGGGATCGTCTGTCTTGTTGTAGGCTCTGCTGGGGTGGCAGGCCAGGGCTAGAACCTTCTATCCCTCCTGGGTGCCTCATGAGCGGCTGGGCACAGGGAGAGCCAGTAGCAGCTCTGCCCCATGTCTGTGAGTCTCTGGATCAGCATACCTGGGCGGATTAAAAAAAGACTGCTGCAGGGTGTATCTTGATGAGCCGGGCTGTGATATGCTGGTGTGCTGGGTGGAGTTCTGACGAGGGGAAGTCGGATGTGGAAAATGGAGGTCCTCATGGAGTGGGGATCATCTGGCTTGTTGTAGGCTCTGCTGGGGTGGCGGACCAGGGCTAGAACCTGCCATTCCTCCCGGTGCCTCATGAGCGGCAGGGCACAGGGAGAGCCAGTAGCAGCTCTGCCCCATGTCTGTGAGTCTCTCCCTGACCCTGTACACAGGAATTACTCCTGACTCTGGGGACTATATTGTTTTACACACAGCCGACCCCAGGTAAGATCTCTGGCTTCCAATTAAAATAACTTTTAAGGGGCCTGAGCGATAGCCCAGCAGGTAGGGCATTTGCCTTGCATGCAGCCAGCCCCTGCCAGCCTGGGTTCGATCCCCAGCATCCCATATGGTCCCCTGAGCACCACCAGGAGTAATTCCTGGAGTGCAGAGCTAGGAACCCCTGAGCATTGCCGGTGTGACCCAAAAAACAATAAAATAAAATAACTTTTAAAAAATTGCTATAAGTCTGGTTTTTTTTTTTTTTTTTTTTTTTTTTTGCTCTTTTTGGGTCACACCGAAAATGCTCAGGGTTTCTCCTGGCTCTGCACTCAGGAATCACTCCGGGTGGTGCTGGGGGACCATATGGGATGCTAGGGATTGAACCCGGGCTGGCATGGCCCAGCCGCATGCAAGGCAAGCGTCCTACCCACTGGACTATCGCGCCTGCCCAAACAGGAGTGATAGCCAACAGATAGACAAACAAATAAATAAATGAGTAAGTAGATAAAGAAATAAAGGAAGGAAGGCTATGGTTGTTTCTAAAACACTCTGGTGAGTTTCCAAGGCAGGAAGCTGTCTAGTTTCCAACTGGAGGTGTTTTGTATTGTTTTGTTTGGGGAGCACACCCTGCGGTGCTCAGGGCATGCTGCTGGCTCTGCTCTCAGGACTCACTCCTGGCTGGGGGCCGGGGGACAACGTGGGGTACTGGGGAACCAAACCCAGGACAGCCACATGCAGGGCTACTGCCCTGCCCGATGTACTGCCACTCTGGCCCTCACTGGAGCCTTAAGCCCTTGAGATGTTGCATGTGCCCTGCCCTGAGGACAGGCTGTCCAGTCAGAAGCACCGCCAGGCCCTGAATTCTCTCGCTTTCTCTCCTGAATCCTGGCCCATTCCCAAGTTTGCCTGCACGGCTTTCCTTGCTGACGACTTCTGGGAGTGGCAGTTTTTAAGTTTTGTTTTTTTTTTTTTTTTTTTTTTTTATTATTTATAGTTGTATTGCAAGAGTGAAATCGCGAGCTCAAACTGATGTCACCAGAAAAATGGCACTGAAGAAAAAAGGCAAGACCCTTAGGAACTAGAATGCCCTCAGAATCTGACTTCTGTCTCCTCATTTCACATTTACACCTACACATTTATGTATCTGCATGACATGTCTCACATCTTACATTACATGTTCATATTGACATTGTTCCCGTTCTTCATATGCTCATAAAGCAGTCTCAGGTGTGTCTGGAAGGCCGTATGGTTCGGCTTTCCAGAAACACTTCAGACTAGCTGGGATCTTTTGACCTGAGTTTTTGGCTTCTTGGAGTGTTTTGCCATATATACACATCTGATTCAAACTCTTCGTGTACAAGGGTGTTTACTTTCAATTAGCATTTTGTGTGTAAAAAAATATATTTTTACAAATTAGAAGCAATAATGAAGTGTAGTTCAGGGAACAGAAAAATTCTGGAAACTGTCCTGTCTGTTATGAGAGAAACATAAAGGTTGAAGATGAGCAGGTAGCAACTTTGATATAAATTTGAATAAGTGTTCTGCTTGCGAAAATCATTTTACTCTCCTGGCTTTTTGAGTTACACCCAGTGTTACTCAGGGGTTACTCCTGGTTCTGTACTCAGGAATTACTCCTGGTGGTGCTTGGAGGACCATATGGGATGCTGGGGATCGAACCGGGTCAGCCGCGTGCAAGGCAAACACCCTACCCACTGTGCTATCACTCATTTTACAATTGTATGTTTCTTTTATTCCAATGTTCTCATTAACCAGTTTGCTTTTATCATGTTCCACAAAAGATTGAAAATGAAATGCCCCAGATGTTCTCCTCTGAGGCCAGATCCCAAACATTCGTGTTCCTTCCTCTTCTCTCTCCTCTGCTTCCTGCATGACTTTACATCTTATCGTTGTGCTGGATCATTGCTAAGTCTTGCCTGTATTACCCTTGCTGTAATTTTAGCCCTGAAATCATGGGTTTACTGAGCGAGCAACAGCCTTTTACCCTAGATCACCTCACAGTAAGTGCCTAACTCCAGCAGCTGCTTTCAAACCCATGACTTCCGGTGAGCTTGACAGCCCGACATCGCCCTCGGGCACCAGGTTTGCTGTTCCTCTGGACAGGAAAGCTGAAGGTGCCCTCCCTCTGCCCCAGCCCCAAACAAGCGACTGAGGCTTCTGAAGGGATAAATATTCCAGTTCCCTTGGCCCAGTTGGGACAACTCCAAGGTAGATTGCTACTGTCTGTAGAGCTTCCTGCAAGATTGGGCCAAATTCTCTCATCTCCCTGAGGAGACTTTTCTTCACATCACTTGCTTGCTTGCCCTGCTGACGTTCTGGGTCCTGACCCCTTGTTCCTTCCAATATTTTTTACAAATCCATCCTAATCAGGATCAGGCTTTGTCATTTGCAGAACCTGGAACAAAGTAATTGCCTGCCCCTTCTCTTTCTTTTGTTGCAATGCCTGGGGTCCATGTCTTGGTTGTGGTGTTTGCACACATGATCTGCTGTGGGGTTCAGGGTTGGGGTGGGGTATTACATCATTGAATTGTGAGGCAGAAGCTTAGTGCATGGTGGCGGTTTCAGGAATTCAACTATTGTTGGTTTCACATCAGCAAGGCCCTTTGCCATAGAACCATTCAGTATATACTCTGTGTGTGTGTGTGTGTGTGTGTGTGTGTGTGTGTTTTAGGTCACACCCAGTAAAGCTCAGGAGTTACTCCTGGCTCTATACTAAGGAATTACTCCTGGCAGTGCTTGGTGGACCCTATAGGATGCTGAGGATCAAACTCGGGTCAGCCATGTGCAAAACAATTGTCCTACTGCTGTACTATTGCTCCGGCCCCACAGATACACATTTTTATTTTTAATGTTCCTAATCTTAAAATATCAGTAAGACCAAAGTGAACTATTAACCCCAGCCTGGCCCCCCACAGAACCCCACAGCCAGCCTATCTGTGAAGCTACCAGGATACTAATGAATTATTTTCCAGGGAAGCCTCATCACAGGGTGATCTGCTTGAGAAACTCAAGTTAACAACCCTAAAAGCAAAAAAGTGGCCATCCAGGCATGGCCCAGCTCATCTGTGTAATACCATGAAGGTCCACTCTCCTGTCTTTGTTTGGGTGAGTGGGGACCGCCCCGTCTTACAGGGTTACATCAAGTTATATCAGGTTGCTTTACAAAGCACCTCAATCCCACCAAGGAGAGGAACTGAGAGTGGCTTTGGCTAACAGAACCCGGCTCAGGAAACCTGGGTATTGCTCGAATTCAGAGGGAGACCCACAAAGTCTGAAGGGGTGGTATCCTAATTGAGTTGCCTTGAAGCAGTCCTGCAGGAAGGAGGCTTGTTGGTGAGCAGTGAAAGCTGCTTCCCCATGTGGTTCAGGCTGGGCCTGTATCCTCCAGTTAGTAGCATTTTAGAATTGGACCAAACAGGGGGTGTGGGTGTGCTGGGTGTGGAGCGGATGCTGTGGGGGTGGGGAGGAGGTGAGGGATGCTGTGTGTGTGTGGGGGGGGGTGTCGGGGAGCGCCGCGGGGTCCCCGACAGTGCCGGGAAGCGAAGTTCCCTTCTACCTCCGAAGCCGGCGGGGAATGGATGAAGACTCAGGAATCCGATGCAGTTTTAAAAGGGCTTTACTATCACAGGATCCAATATACAATCCAAGAGCAGGGGAAAACCTCCGGACTCTTGGTTCCCAGCTAGGCCCCAGCCAGGTGTAGGCCAAGATGGCTGCCACCACGTGTTGAGGCCCAACAGAGAATGGAGAGGACGGAGAAGCAAAACACCAAGGGAAGCCAAAATGGCAAAAAGGGGGAAAAGAGAGAGCTTCTTTCTTCTTGCAGCTTATTTTATAGCTAGAAATCTGCCCAAACTCCTAGCCCAGCCCATTCTGGGCTGCGCTATCTAGAGATGCAAACAGGAAAATAGCTCTATAGAAATGTAGCAACTTCAGGAGACCTTCTGGTTGTTTACAAGGACCCAGAGCTAATTAAAAGCCTCCTAGCAGAGCTGGGAGAAGCTATAAGCTAAATGTAACTTCCCCTGGCAGGAAGGATCAAATGCCCTCAGGTAATTTCTCCCAGCACCTCACCTAATGTCTTGAGCCAAGATCTGCCTGGAATTGCCTTTATAGGGTAGATAAGGGGGTTTCTGAGATGGCATGTCTCTGTACCAAAGACTAATACTAATGCCAGTTAAACATTTCTCCAAGCCTTCACAAGCCGGCTCATCTACTTCACGGTAGTTTTGTATTTTAGTTGTCTTTGAGTTATCAGGGAGCCATGCTTGCTTGCTTGGAGGCAAACAGCATTTCTCTCTGGTCTAATTACTTAGAGATCCAACGTGGCCAGGCCAATATGCTGGTAAGATCTAGCTAGTCCCACAATGCTTGTGGTAGCATGAGAGAATATTTATACCAGCCAGTACAGAATACATGGTCAGATAAGACTGCCACATTCAGACTATCCCCCTATCTATGAAGTGACCTGCAGGAGGCAATCCAGGGCAGATGCAGAGGCCTAGGCTTTTAGGTGTCCTGCAACAGGGGGGTGTTGACTGGGTTTTTGTTGCTCAAGCTCTAGTGTTCTGGGATGAGGGCAAGCCTTCATCTCAGCACTTTCCCTGAGAGTACTGTCCACTGATAGACACAGCTGTGAGTGTGTGAGGAACCAGGATTCTCAGCAACCTGCGCACAGGCGTTTTGACCCAGAAGTGGGAGTGTGGGGAAGCCTCCCGGCGCAGCACACCAGGTCACTTACTCCGCTTTCACCCATGGGCAGGCAGTCCCGAGCTGTGTACCTAGGACGACTGGCCCCTTGGTATTCAGTTTCTTGGTTTTTCCTTCCCTCAGGCATCCCTTCATCTTCTTTGCCTTTCCATTCCCGTTTTCAAGCTCATCTATTCTCCAGTCTTTCAGATGACACTTGAGATCAGTCATTTGGTCACTAAGGCTGTGAGAGAACCACTGTGCCGAAACGTCAACTATGACTCACCAGGAGAGGAGACCTTTGAATGAAGGCCTGGTGTTGCCACTATCAAGCTGGGTGGATTTGGGGGCCATCACTTCACCTTACTGGCCCTTGCCTGTCTTTAAAGGGATGTGAAGAGGATGTTCTCTATAGCTCAGTTCTCTGGGAATAAAAGCTTGTTTTCCAAAGACACGCCACTGCTAGATCCTCCTTCAAAAAGTAAGCAAGAGACTTAAGAAGTTGTTTTGCGAAATGAGTTGCAATTACATATGGAAAGTTCTACTCTGCAAATGTGTATTCAATATTCTAAAGAGCAACACCCTAACCAAAGCAGGAGCCAACTATCAGATGGTGAAGGAAGATTCGGGAAAAAAAAAGAGGTGAGAAATCCCTGAGTCTGGGGTGGCCCATATTCCACAAGCTTCGGAGCCACTTTTCCAGGGAATTGTCTCTGCTCCCTGAGGATTTGATTCATCTGAGGCATGTGGCCGCACTCTTTGTCTGGCGTCTGCCTGAGAACTCTTCTTTCCATTTCTCTTTCTGAATAGGCTCCACAGGTACAAACTGGTTTTTCTGCTCAGTCAGAAGCTGCCATCATCCCATGTAGAAGTTCGGTCAGAGAGAAGCACCCACAATTTTGGAAATCCCCAAGTAACTTGTTGAAGCAGGTATTGCCACGGGCAGGAGTGTGGCCCAAATCGTGACTACAAATGAGGGAAGTGAGTTTTGTTTCAATATGGCCCCTGCAAGCTTCTGCCTCTCTGAGGCGGGTGCCGTATTGACTCGCCTCCTCAGAGAGGTCGAAGTCTGGGCTCCTGGGTGGCAGGCAATAAATAGTGAGGCATTATTAGTTCAAGATCATTGATTACTAACTACAACTGGTTATTGAACAAGTCCCTCCAGTTCTGGAAAAAGTGAGTTATCTCCAGAAACTGCTGTCCAGAGGTCAAAGAATGAGCAAATAGTAAACAATAAATAAAATTTACTTTTGCTTTTTCTTGGGGGGGTCACACCTGGTGACACTCGGGGGTTACTCCTGGCTCTGCACTCAGGAATTAGTCCTGGCAGTGCTCAGGGGACCATATGGAATGCTGGGGATCAAATCCGGGTGGGCCACATGCAAGGCTGTGCTATCGCTCTGGCCTCCAATAAATAAAATGTATATTAATAATTTAAAAAATGGAAATTTTCCCCACTTTGGAAAGATGGGATCTGTGGACAAGTAAGGAATTGGAGACGCAGAGAATATCTGGGAAGCAAATCAGATATCTACCAAATGACCTTCACTACCTCAATCTAAAGCACCCTGGTGGGTGGAAACAAATCTAAATATATTCATGTGAAAGGCTGCCCTGAACATATATCTTAGCTTCAAAGAAAGGTTATGGTAAAATAAAGAATGTCTAGGGAACCTGGAGGTGGTTTAGTGGGACAGTGTCTGCCTTGCTGGCACGAGGCCGTGAATTTGATCTGCAGCTCCCCCCAACCCCCCCCCCCCCTTGCCAAGTATGATCCGGACGCACTGCCATTTGGGGTCCCTGGTGCCGCAGTAGAGTTATGGTCTTTCAGCATCCCGGCAAAGCACCCTTGAGCACTGTAGCTGAGGTGCACCAACACTGTGACATATATATGACCCCGTCTTCACAGCTGAGAGTAGCCCCTGAGCACTGCTGGGTGGGACCCCCTTCAAAATAACCAATCCAGAAAGTTTCAGCCCACCTGCCTGATCCTTTAACACTCCCTGGAACACCACTTGGGCACTGCCTCTTGGCTGTGTACCGGGACCAAGAATCCTATTCTCGATTAAATGCCTCTTGATTTTTTTCAGTTTCTGGATAAGCATGACTGTCCCTATAGTCGTCTTCTTCTCACCTTCCTCCCCACCCCTGCTTTCCTTCCTCTCTCTGCTCCTCCTGCTTCTCCGCACCCTTTTCACCTCCTGATGAGATAAGTCGCCATCTGGATCTCTGTTTTTGCCCCTCCCACCATGCTCTTCTGATGGGAAAGGCTGGGCTCCACCCTTCTGTGTGTGGATCTCTTCAAGAGAGAGTGGTGGAGGAAATACTGGATGAAAGTAATTAGGCGCCAGAGTGATAGTCCAGTGGGGAGGGTGTTTGACTTGCATGCCAGGGTTTGATCCCGGCATCCCATATGGTCCCCAGAGCACTGCCAGGAGTAATTCCTGAGTGCAGAGCCAGGAGTAACCCCTGAGCATCTCCGGTGTGACCCAAAAAAGCCAAAAAATTTAAAAAAGAAACAAATAAAAAGAGAGTAATTAACTAATTGCCCGTGAGAGGAGGAGGGATCCCACCTAGTTGAACTCCTGATCCAGAGGTGGGAGAGATCACTGTGAGACTGGAGAGATTCTGCAGTGCACAGAGCATTTGCCTTTCATGTTGTTCACTCAGGTTTGATCCCCAGCACCCCATAAGGTCCCTGGAGGGGACCACCATATGGTCCACCAGGAGTGATCCCACAGTGAAGAGCCAGAAGTAGCCCAGAGTACTGCTGGGTGTGCCAGCAGCAAACAACCAACAACAATAACAAACAGACCCACAGCTGCACCACCCGGCCCCATGTGAAAGCAGCCCATGGAGTGGTAAATGGTTCGGCCAGCCCCTGACCGAGTTCAACATAGATCCTAGGGTTCACTCACACGTGTTGGGGGGAGGGGGGACCATGCTGGCTGGACTTGGAGGCGGGGATTTGGGCTCCTCCTCCCATTCTTCCACTTCCATGTCGGTGGGCATGGCTGCGAAGCTCCCAACCACCACAGCCAGCAAGCCGGAAGAGACCCACAGCTGCTCTAGCCCATGGCCGCGGACAGTCTTAGATAATAATGGAAGTAGGATCAGGTCCTTCCCAGGATCTTTCACATTTATACACAGTATACAGTTCTAGGCAAGTTCTCGCCCTGACCCATCATCCCAGTAGAGCCTAGCAAGAAGCTGGAGAAACCCCCACACCATGAGGGCTGCCATTTTTAACATCTTGACTCCACAGCTCCTCAGAGCTCCACTCAAGAGAAAAGCTGATCTCTCCCCATTGCGGTTCATCAGTAAATGCACGAGATCACAGTCTACTACTGAGAATGTACCACCCACACGGCAGAGCCTGGCAAGCTATGCACATTGTATTTGATATGCCAAAACCAGTAACAATTATAGACCTGATTCCCATGACCTGAAGGAATGGTTTGAAGTTTTTCGTATTCTAGTAGTGAGCAGATGCCCTTGGGCTACACTAGCTCTCGACAGGATGTATGGAGATGTTACTGATATGACAGGACATATGAAGATGTTACTGGTGCCAGCCCGAGCAAACCGATGAACAACGGGAGAGACAAGTGATACAAGTGATACAAGTGAATAACAAATACACCAGGGGAGAAAGATAGGAGATAGGATAAGACAAATCTTTTCTCACACATTTCCTCTCTTTCTTTTGCTTTTTTTTTTTTTTATTGCACCCAGTGTTGCTCAGGGGTTACTCCTGGCGCTGCACTCAGGAATGATTCCTGGAGGATCATATGGGATGCTGGAGATAGAGCCTGGGTTATAGCCTATGCAATGTACTATCACTTCAGTACCTTCACTCCCATTAATTTTTCTTTCTTTTTCTTTTTCTTTTCTTTCTTTTTTTTTCTTTTTTCTATTTTGGGTCACACCCAGTGATGCTCAAGGGTTACTGTTGGCTCTGCACCTAGGAATTACTCCTGGATGATGCCGAGGATCAAATCCTGGTTGACCGCATGCAAGGCAAAAGCCCTACCTTCTGTACTATCACTCTGGCCCGCATTAATTTTTTCTTAACTCTTTCCCTCCCCTTGCTCCATCAAGCATCCAGGCACACTTCTAGAAAAGTTAAAGGGCTTCATCCTCCACCATTGCTGGTGCCCAGAATCCACACACTCATTCATGGAAGCTAAACACATAAGCCGACTCTCCCAGAAAGCAACCAGGAGAGCTGGACACTGGCCCCAATGTGGCAGATACTCAGATGCTAAGACATTGAATGGTTCTACAGAACCACTCTGTCAGTCAACTCACCCCAAACCTTGCCTTCCTGGAAGAAAATAGAAGAACCTGTGGTGTGGGGTCAGCTGCGTCTGCAAGGGATGCAGGCCTAGTGAAGCATGTAGACTGTGAGCTAAGCCAGGATGGAAATGAAAAGTCTTTTCTGAGCACTCTGATAACAGACCTGTTCATTTCATTCAACTCTGTATTCCAGAGTGAACCGAACGCGTCCAGCCCACAACTGCTGGCTCCAATTCCTGCGAGCACTGAACCACGGCGAATTTTTCAAGATATAGAAAATGACTTTTGGGGTGTGGGGGGGAGTGCTTCAGAATCTCAGAAAATGTGAATCAATGATTCAATACTCAAAGTCAATACTCAAGTATTTTATCATTCTAGCCTTACTGAGATAACAAAGGAACACCAACAACAAAGTCCGAATTCCTACTTTATCGCAGTGTTTTAAAAAATAGAAGCGAGTACTATTTTTTGTCTTGAGGGAGCCCGGTGAATGACAGGCCCATTAAAGTTTTGAATGTGAGAAGGCGCATTCATTTGCAGAGGGTTCTGGCCACTTCTCTGTCCTGCTGACACCCTTCTCAGGGGTCATTTAGGTTTCTTTCCCATTTCCTGGGTGACTAAGGTTGCTGTCATTCCCAGTGTCAATTTGGACACGGATCTACTTCCAGAGGTCTCTGATGTATTGTGTGGGGATCACTTTGTGTTCTTTTAAACAACCTTGGGCTTTGTTCTCGAATACAGTCAAGTGATGTGAAAGCAATTTCATCCTTCCATATCTTGTGTTTAATATGTAATCACTGTCTTCCCGTTCATCATTGATTTGCTCGAGCGGGCCCAGTAACATCTCCATATGTCCTGTCTCATGCTAGTAGAGCCCAACCAAGGGCATCTGCTTGCTCCAGGAACATAAAGAGCCTCAATCTATTCTGGAATGAGGTCTATAATTGTTACTGGTATTTGGCATATCAAATACAACACGGGTAGCTTGCCAGGCTCTGCCGTGCAGGTAGCATATTCTTGTAGTCATCTCTAAGCTTGTTGCAAGGCTCTGCTGGGGTGGCGGGCCAGGGCTAGAACCCGCCATTCCTCCTGGGCGCCTTGTGAGTGGCTGGGCACAGGGAGAGCAAGTAGCAGTTCTGCCTCATGTCTGTGAGTCATATGTAATCATCACGATTAAAACAACTGTCAGTCTAGGGATAATTTCCCTGCTCCACCCTGTAAAGTAGCTTTGTATGTTTACCCCAGTCCTCTATAAATCTCGATGTTTTTCCAGTCTGGCTGATGGGGAGAGCGACTCATCCCATTCCTAGTCACATCAGGTACTGCCATTGGTGGGGTGATAGAGTTTCTGGCCTTGGAGAGAGGCACCTTTCACCCAATCTCATCATCGTTCATTGTCTTTCTCGTCCACATGGCCATCTCTATGGGGTCTTTTGCTGTCCCGTAGGTTCTCTTTCTGTTCAGTTGAGTCTGTCTGGCGCACTGTCCTGTGAGTCCTTGGACTCCTTGATACACTTAGACACTGTTCTGAACTCTGGGGTCTCACCACACTCTATCTGAATGTACCCTTTCTCTCGTGGGGCTTGGAAGCTCCTCAGGGTAGCAAGCTGAGAGTCATGTGGGACCCTCCTAATCAGTTTTCCAGTTCTCAGGGATCCCGGCCTTCTGACCTCAGAGGTAAAGTGCTGTGGAAGCTGTTGTTTCTTGTATCTCATTGCCTGAGAGGCTGTTATCAGTTGGGAGTTTAAAACCTGATCTTTTACTTCCCCCTGCCTGAACATGGCTCTGAACTCCAGTACCATAAATTCTTCTCTTCTGCTCATTGTGTGCATTTCCATCCTGTCTGTCTCATCTGCCTGTAAGCTCTGTGTTGGCACATCTGTGGGTCCTGGTTGTAGCTTCAGCTCATTGGAAAGAGCCTAAACAGAGCAGCGCTCACTACTGAACTGAGTGAATGAATGAAAGCTAGTCAACATCAGGACACTTTGAATACCAAGTGGGGAAATTAACCAAGTTTTGCTGAGAGCAGCGTCTCCTATTCTAAAACTAGAAAGATATAGTACATGTTCTGTCCACTGGCAGTGGCAGGACTCTGGGAGGCGTGGGGGGACAGAGGGGGCAAAGCTGGTAACTCTATCCAAGTTACTCTGTGACTGCCAAAGTGCTGGGTAGATTTAGGTCACATTTTTGGGAAGCTGTTTGGAATTCAGGAACGTGGTAGTAATAGTAAATCTTGCCTTTGAGCCCGCCTCTTAATCTGATTAACTGCCAGTCCTCTACAGATATTAATTATGTCTCACAATGGACTTGCCACCTCGCCCCTCTGTTCTTTTGGCTGGTAATCCTAGGACGAGGGTTCACAGACCTGTCCCATAAAAGCATGTTAACTCCTCCTTCCCGAAAGCCAAGATTAGGGTACTGTCTTTACCAAGCTCCTTGCATTAATTGCTTGGTGTCCTAATGATGACCTTGATGAGTAGTTTTTAAAAACCTCCGTCTATAATTGCAAAAGCCTCTCCATCAGTCTTTTTTTTTTTTTTTTTTTTTTTTTTTTTTTTGGTCACACCCGGCAATGCTCAGGGCTTACTCCTGGCTCTGCACTCAGGAATTACTCCTGGCGGTGCTCGGGGGACCATATGGGATGCCGGGGATCGAACCCGGGCCGGCATAGGCCGGCGGCGTGCAAGGCAAATGCCCTACCAGCTGGGCTATTGCTCCGGCCCCCCAATCTCCATCAGTCTTTATTACTCCAGTCTCCCCACACACCCCTGGGAGCAGGACAAAACCACAGCTAGATTCTTTGGTCTTTTTCTTTTTGTTGCTACAGTCATTTGTATCTATCACATATAAATAAAAACACAATAGTGGAATAGGGCTGGGGACGTGCCACTCAAGAGGGAGAGTGGGGCCTTGCGTGGGGGAGGCCCTTGGTTCCACCCCGCCACTGTGAGCCCCAGTGCTGTCAGCACCACTGGGTGCACTCGCAAAAGGGACAACACCCGCCACAGCTGCACGCTGAGTCTCTACAGGTGAAGCACACAGGAACTCCAAAGGAAGTTAGGGATCACAAATAGTGTCTCTTGCGGATGGCCCTTCCACTGAGCAAGATGTCTAATGAGAAGTCTTTCTGCCTGAGCCTGGCCTTCTGCTAAATCAAATAAACAAATAACCCTCCCCCAAAAAAAAAAAAAAAAAAAGAAAGTTCTGAAGACTTCGGGATAAGAAAACAGCTTTTCTGTTAAGCCGGGAGTTGAAAAGGAGGAGGGTTTTCTGCGCAGATACAGCGTTTGGTTCAGGATTGCTCACTGTCCCCACGGCTCTGCAACAGGCGGCCGAGTTACTCAGCTCTGACTTTGTCCACAGACTTCCAGATTGAGAAGACCGTGGGTCTGCTATCAGCCGAGCTTTGTATGTATTTAGTTCGCCTGTCTGAAGCCTGTGAACGCCACTCGGAGATTAGACTGTGGGTCGGAACGATCTCTGAGAGGCCATGAATATTTTCCTCAGCTCCATCCAAATGTGCTTCATAGACCGAATCGCTGAAGAGGGGGAGGGAAAAACTTGGCAAGTCATTTACTTTAAGAGCAGTTTACAGATAGAGCAATAGGCAAAGCGGCTGCTTCACCGTGCGTGTGTTTCTGTTTGTGTGCGTGTTTCTGTTTGTGTGATTCTATTTGTATGCATATGATTCTATTTTTGTGCATAAGTCATTTGAATTTATACATGCTTGTGTGTGCACGTGTATTTGTACATGTGTTTATATATGTGTGCCTCTACATGATTGTGTGTTTATGTGTGTGTGTGTGTGTGTGTGTGTGTGTGTGTGTGCGTGTGTGTTTTGTGGGCATTAAGGCACCAGACATTTCAGTGGAGAAGCTATCAAGAAAACAGTAAATTCTGGTTCCCGCCATCCACCAAACCCTATGTGAAGGAGAAATCAAATGCCGAATTGAGCCTTTCCTGAGCCTTGACACATGTGTATGAACAAAGTGACATGACTTTGAGAAAAACAAAACAGCGAGCCACACCCAGCATTCCTTCAGGTCCGCACAGAGCTGGGGCCTCCGGGTCCTGCAGCAGAACTTGAGCTCCAGCCCTTTAAGCTCTCTCCCCAGCCCGAAGTAGAGTCATCGTTGTTTTCAAAGTTGGGGTTGGGTGAGCGAAATGAGTCAGAAGATGAGAGGCAGATACTGGCTGAATGCGCCCGCCTGTGATATACAGAATAACGGGACGAGGGAAAGTGAGGCAGCAGGCGAGGATGCCTCGACTACCCCAGAGCCTGGACTACAGAACTAAGGAGAAGGAAGGGAAGAAAAAAAGGAGGGAGGTAGGAGAGGGAGGACTCTCACCAGGGGCCCTGGCAGTGGCCCCCAGCCTATCAAAATGTTACAGGCTGTATTTCTCCCATCCAAGTACTAACCAGGCCCCACCCTGCTTAGTTTCCGAGATCAGACGAGATCGGGCGGATCCGGGTGGTATGAACCTAGACCAGGCTGTTTTTCTGAACCATGGAACCAACCAGACTGAAAGCATGAGAGTCACACTCGCTAACCAAGCAAAAATGTGCAAGTGGAGGAGAAGCCGGGTGCTAGCAGGAAAAGGCGTTGGTGAGGCCAGCTGACACCGTGACAGGGCCTGTGTTGGAAAATCACGTACCTGAAACTCAGCCATGTGTAGCTTTAGATCGTGGCTCCAAAATTTCAAAATATTAAAAAAAATAAGTAAAAATTTTAAAAAGAAAACCAAAAGTAAGGAGTTGATTTTTAAATTTTTTTTAATTTTTGATACGTAAAATTCAGAGAAAATAAAATTAATTCAGTGAAAATAAAGGAAGAGTTAGTGTCAGAGATATCAGGTGAGAGAGGGGAGGCAAAAAGCAAAAATATCTTAAGGGAGAACTAGCTTAAAATATTTCTGGAAGGCTAGTGCAGCTGGTGAGTGAAGAGAACAGATGAGACTGGAAAGGAGGTAGACTGTGAGGTCCCTAGACTTTTATTTATTTACTGTTATTATTTTTGGAGGGGTTACACCTAGTGATGCTCGGAGGTTGCTCCTAGCTCTGCACTCAGGAATTACTCCTGGCTGTGCTCTAGGGACCACATGGGATGCCGGGAATCGAACCTGGGTTGACTGCATACAAGGTAAATGCCTTATCTGCTGTACTATTGCTCTGCCCCTGTTCCTAGACTTTTAATTCAATGTCACTTCTATGGTGAAATCGGTTCATATTGCAGGAGTGCTCCCAGTATAAATGCGTATATATGTATATGCCACCAGAACTCTCTCAAGGTATTGGCACGTGCAGAAATGCAGGCAGAAGTGGGAAGAGTCCTAGGACTTAGAAGAAAAATCAGGACCCTCTAAGCTTCCTGTCTGACGGTGTGTCCTGAAGGCAGGACACAGTCAACACCCTAGAAACCCCAGTTGAAAACAATTGGGCATTTTCCCTCCTTGAAAACTTAGAGGAGACTGAGACAGCTAGAGCCATGGAACAGTTTAGGTAGTGGCGCAGTAGCTGAAAGTAGGAGGCCAGGGTGGCTGAAGGATGGACCAGATTTCATAAGAAACCCTGCCTCACTTCCTAACTGAACCCTAAACTGCATGTGTGCAGGTCAGGATGAAGCACCCCAATGTGGAAGAAAAGAACCGACAAGAAATTTGAGCCGCTGCTAGAGAGACAGACTGCCTAGTGTGAGTCCAGTGGAATTAAAAACCTGAAAAGAGGGGCCGAGAGAGAGAGAGAGAGAGAGAGAGAGAGAGAGAGTACAGTGGGTATGGAACATGCTTTGCCTACAGTCAACTCACGTTCGCTTCCCAGAATCCTGTGTGGTCTTCTGAGTCCCTTCCAGCACCCCCCCCCACCCCGAGTGCAGAGCCAGGTGTAAGACCTGAGCACAACTGTATGCGTTCCCCTCCCCAATAAATAAATTTTTTTTTAAATCTGAAAATAAAGACATAAAAAGCAACATTTTCCAGAGAAATAAGTAGACTCAGAGGTTCAGGCATTTTGACTAAGGGGAAGCGAACAAAGCCAGCATCTGAGTCAAATCCAAGACCCGAGAGATGACAAAAACTTGCCCAAAGTTTTATAGCCAATGAATGAAGATTTGCAGAGGCCATGAAATGAATCTGCTTTGTCTCTCAGCAGAGTCCCAAGCACTTCCTGTAAAGAGTTGGTAGTGGGGTTTTGGTGCCCCAGACCTTCAAAGCTCCAAGCTGAGGGGAGGGATTGGGCGGGGGTGGGGACATTGCTCTACATCTCCTAAGGACCCAGAGCCAGTAAGAAAACAAAGAAGCAGATTTAGTTGGTACAACCATAGACACCTTCTGGTTAGCTGTACTGGAGAATCTGGGTTGGAAACTGACCTGGGCTTTCCTGTCGTCTCAGGTGGAGACTGGCTGAGTCTGGAGCAGCTGGTACTGCAGGTTCTAATCTACTCACCAACCTAACTTGCTGTACAGGGAGAGAAAGGCTGGCTCAGGCTCCCACTCCTGCTGCAGACCAAGGCGGGGCAGAGGGATGGGATTCTAAGTCTCTCCTGCAGAGAGAGCTGTGCCCAGGTGCAGCTTGCCAGTAAGGGCTAGTGGGGGGGAGAGGGTTCCACTCTGCGCGGCCACTTGCCGTAGAAGAGGACTTCGAGAACACCAGCCAAACTCTCTTTCAGAAGGAGCTCCTGAGAACACAAGGGAGCAATCAAGGTATTTGGATTACACTTGACCCTAGATTAGAGAAACAAGAAGTCAGGGAAGGAAAGAAATTGAGGTGTGAAGTAAGATGGGTGTTACTGGAGATAACAGGGGGCTCCAGCCTACGGCCTTGAGCAGGGTGTGATATGTGTATATTTATCTGAACCACAGCATCAACAGTGGAAGCAGGATTCTCAAACCACAAAACCAAACTTAAAAAATGTGCTTAGGAAACAGGCTTTGGGTGGGACACTGGGCCCAGCTTTATTAAATCAAGATACCTTAGTAAAATAAAAAATATATATATATTTAATATCAGGTGGTCTTACCAAAAGTGGAAATTACCACAAACGTGTGGGGAGTCAGAGGTTAGGTAAGACAGAGAAGGGAACATGTGTGAATAAATGTCAAAAGGGCTAATACCAATCTAGAACTGAGCATTAAATACAGGCAAAAAAATGCACATGATGGCCTCTAAGTGTAGGTAGTGCAACCCACAATGTGTAAGAGAAGGAAAAGAGAGAGAGGAGAGAGAGAGAAGAGATAAAGAACCTGCCATTTGGACAGGCTATGGGAGGGAGGAGGGAATTGGGGACATTGGTGGTGGGAAATGGGCACTGGTGGAGGCGGGGTGCTGGAACACTGTGTGACCGAAACCTCCAAACATGAACAACGTTGTAATTGTATATCTCACGGTGATATAATAAAATATTTAATTAAAAATATATATGTATATTTAGATTCTAATCTCTCAGATCAGCTCCTGCTCCTCCTTGAGGCAAGCAAGGAGGGGCTCTAGAGAGAAACAGTTTCTAGACTGTTTTAGAGAGAAACTGAAAGTGTGCCTGCGATTGTTCTCTCTCCCAGAGGCTGAGCACCAGTGGAAACAGGGGAGAAGAAAAGGTAGATTTCCCACTTACTTTTTCTGTTTAGTGAAAAAAAAGTATGCTACTAATATCCAAGACCAGGCAAAACATGGACCAGGAGGACTTGTCAGTGGTTGGAATCTACCTCAAGTGTGTGGGAGTCAGAAGTTAGGTAAGACAAAGAAGATTTCAGTGTGCTAATAATCGTTGGAAAAAATAATGCCAGCCTAGAACTGCAGGCATTGAGCGTAGGCAAAGGGATATACATGATAACCCCTAAATGTATGTATTGCAAGCCACAATGTGTAAGAGGGGAGGGAGAGAGAGAGAGAGAGAGAGAGAGAGAGAGAGAGAGAGAGAGAGAGAGAGAGAGAAGAGGAAAGTGCCTGGGCTCTACTAGCGTGAGACAGGACATATGGAGATGTTACTGGTGCCCGTTCGGGCCAATCGATGATGAGCGGGAAGACAGTGACAGACAATATTGAGTGCTGGAGAGAGTACATGCAGCCAACCAGGTTCATCCCTCAGCACCCCTATGGTTCTCGAGCCCCATCAGGAGTGATACTTAAGTGCAAAGCCAGGAGTAAGTGGAACATCACCAGGCGTGGTCCCCAAACAAAACAAAAATACTAGTATTGCAAACATTGCCTGTGCCTGTGTTTCTACCCCTCCCCCAATTTCATTTCAATAAACACTGACAGAAAATTCACTACTGGGGGGCCCCTCAACCCATTAATGGGCTGGGACCTTCAACATGACCATACTGAAGCTCGGTGACACTGTAGAGGGGAGCAGACTCTGGTCATGCATGAAACCGGAAGGAGTGGCTGTACTGGGCAGGCGTCGCTGAGACAGAGACGAAATCTGGTGCCGATGCAAAGGATAATATCAGTAGGAAGATGCGTCTTGGGAGAGACCATCTAACAACACCGCATGACACTGATCTCTTCCCACTGCTTCTTTGCAGTCTGTCTTCTTTCTGGCGGCTTTCACAGAACCATGAGTGGGGTGGCTGAGCAATTAATACTTAGTTCTCACAGTCTAGGTTCCAGCCTGAGATCAGGGTGAAAGACCAGTCAGGAGCCTGGTGAGGATCTTCTTCCTCATTTCCAGATGGGCTCCTTAGCAACAGGAGAGGAGAGGGGGCTAGCTCTTCAATATCCATTTACATGGACTCTAGTCCTAACAAGGACCCATTTTCACTTCCTGATTATATCCTAAAAGATCTTAATTCCATATATTAATTCCGTCGCACTAGGTCTGGGGATTGAACATGTAAGTTGGCCAGGGGTGGGGATGGGAGTCGCAAACATTCGGTCCAGAGCTTCGTCCTCTATCCTGTCCAATGAAACAGCAAGAACCATTCCTAGTAAGCCTTGTGCTGAAAGAATGCAGGCTGTTGCTACTATCAACAAAGGGAGCCATGCCAGACAGTCAATTATTTATTGATTTATTTATTTTTGGCTTTTTGGGCCACACCCATTGATGCTTAGGGGTTACTCCTGGCTCTGCGCTCTACTCCTGGTGCTCGGGGACCATATGGGATGCCAGGGATCGAACCCGCTCAGCTGCATGCAAAGCAAACGCTCTACCCTTTATCCTATTATTCCGGCCCCTCAATTAATTATCAATAGGAAACGTTAGGTCTTAAAAAACAAACAAACATGGGTTTGATCCCGGCATCCCATATGGTCCCCGAGCACCGGCAGGAGTAATTCCTGAGTGCAGAGCCAGGAGAAACCCCTGAGCATCGCCGGGTGTAACCCAAAAAAGCAAGAAAAAAAAAACTTGCTGTATGGTGGCGTGAGTGTTAGTGAGAGGTGGAAAGTGGTGTTATTTGCAGGTGAGCATGAAATCTGGAGGCTGATGTGTCTTGACGATGAGAACTAGCCAATCACGGAACGAATGAGGATGCTAGAGCTGAGACCTGCAAAGTGGAGACGTGGATAAGAACAACTTGAATTCAAAGTAACATCACCCTTCCCTTCCTTTTTGGATGTTTCCCGGAGATTTTTTTGGTTTTCTTTGTTTTAAACTGTGGGCAGATGTCCACCAGGTGGCAATATTTCTTTATAAAGAGCAGCTTGGGAAAGAGCCCTCAGTTACATCAAGGCGGACTCTTGAGGGCCACAGGGCGTATTGAAAAAAAACTTTGGAAAGGACACCCCCAGTCCCTGCCAATGTCCATGGGCCGTGACAGGATGACAAACAAGCTCCTTCTACAAGGAGACAAGAAAGTGGTGTGTGTGTGTGTGTTTGAGAACCTCACACCATGAAAAGTCCCTTAATCCGCCTCACCTTTAGTGCTCCTCCGCCCCCCCAACACCCCATGTGCGATGGGGGAAGCCCCGCACAGCCAGTCTGAACCGCCCTCCTTCCTGGTGAGCCTCTTAATTACAACCTCATGGGGCTGGCCCCAGACTGAGCGCACAGGACTGGACGGCTGTCATTGCACCAGCTCCCGCCCAGCCAAGAGTAGGCAGCCTTCCAGGCACACCTGAGACACAACGACAGGGCAGACTCCCGCTGGGTGCTGGGAAGCCTTGATTCATGCCAGGTGCTGCTCCCAAATCGCCCTGCCTCCCAAGCGCGTTCACAGAAGGACAAAGTCCTTCTGCAAAGCCTTGAATGATAGGACTGAAGACAGAGGAGGAGGAAGCATCTGAACGAAACATGAATGCCATCAAGTCAGCCCTTTCCAAGCTGCTTTGAATCCAATTAGGCTCTGTTTAGCAGTGTTTCCTAATCTACTAAAACACGGACACTATGTTGTCTGTGGACTTATAATTATATCTTCGAGCCTGTGAGCAGGACGGGTCCAGGAGCTCATCCTGTTTGGAGGCTGACATGCCGTGAATGCAGCTCAGAATTGTCTGGGGAAGAAGCCCCCCGGGTGCTAGTGCCAGGGTTGGGTCCCTAGAATGTTCCCTCATTCCCAGATGGTCATAACCCCTCTCTAGCTCCGCCCTCAGTCCAATCTCCTTCCTGCCATATACTCAACTCATTTTCCTTTATTTTACTATTTTGGGGAGCTGAGGGGGGAGTTTGGGTGTTTCAGTGCTTACTCCCTGGCTCTGCACTCAGGGTCACTCCTGGTGGTGCTTGGGGAAGCATCTGCAAAGTCAGGGATCAAACCCTGGTTGGCCATGTGCAAGGCAAATGCCCTACCCACTGGATTATTCACTTCACTTTACTTGTCTTCCCTGTGTTCATTGATTTGCTCGAGCGGGCACCAGTAACATCTTCATAAGTCCTGTAGCGTGCTAGTGTAGTCCAAGGGCATCTGCTCGCTCCAGGAACACAAAGATCCTCAGACCATTCCTTCAGGTCATGGGAATGAGGTCTATAATTGTTATTGGTTTTTGGCATATCAAATACGACATGGGTAGCTTGCCAGACTCTGCCATGTGGTTGGTATATGCATAACATATTTGTAATATTTATCTATGACATATGTATTGTGCCAAGCATAGGCTGTATATTGTGGGCATATTTATTATTCTGAATTCTTCCAATTGGTCTCACCTCCTCCCAGACCAACTGGAAGAATTCAGAAGAAGAAACCAGGTTAGCACAGAGTGAATGAACACTGAGAGAGTTGGGATTTGGGATACAAAGCTGAGTTTGGAGAAAGCCTGTGAGCACTTGAGGAGGGTCACAATGTTTTGAGCAGGAAGAGATGGGCTGGTCTAGAGTTTGATTCTTTATTTAGCAAGTTATTTACTTTATTTTGAAATGTTTGGGCTCAAACTTGGGGCCTCATCGATAGCAGGTAGGCCCCCTGTCTCGGAGCTTCATGGGTGTCTTTAAATAGATGCACCAGCTCAAGATATCCAACCTGGAATCAACAGCAGGTGCTGATAAATTCAGGGCTCAGGTTTGTAGAATGAGTTGCCGCCATATCTCGGAAGTGGTGTAAACTTTGGATGGGGCAAGCTGAGCAGACGGAAGATGCGGAATTTGATTTCAACACGATGAAATTGAATCTCTGGTTAGGCATCTCCATGGAGATATAGAGACATTAGCTATCTGTAAAGGTCTAGGGTTCAGTCTAGAGGTTCTGGCTGGAAAAAATACACATTTCAGCCTTCAGCGTTGTGCTGTGATTTTGTCTGGAGACTGGATGTACGTCTCGTGGGAGTGAATGTAGAGAGAGGCGGCAATCAGAAGACCAAGACCTGGGGCCCAGCCATAACTAAGGGTCAGGCGAATGAAGGAAACAGCAAAGGAGAAGGGCAGCTAGTGAAGGAGAAGGGACTCCATGAGCACTAACTTTAAGCAAAGCAGAAAAGTGTTTCACAGAGCCGGACTGATGGACTGTCAAGAGCGATTGAGTGTTCATGTAAAAACAGGAGAACAGGCCATCGGATTTACACATACCTGACTTGCCCCCACTTATTTTCTGACAACTGTCTCTTTATTACAGTCATCCTTTATTTTTAGCGGAGGGAGATAGGGCATGGAATTAGTACCCCCTTTTTTTAAAAAAAAAAACATTTTATTATACCACCGTGAGATATACAATTACAGCGTTGTTCACGTTTGGAGGTTTCAGTCACACAGTGTTCCAGCACCCTGCCCTCCACCAGTGCCCATCACCCACCACCCATGTCCCCAATTCCCTCCCCCCCCCCCCCGTCCTGCCTAAATGGCAAGTTCTTTATCTCCTGTCTCTCCCTCTCTCTCTCTCTTCCTTCTCCTACACATTATGGGTTGCACTACATACACTTAGAAGCCGTCATTTGCATTTTTTGCCTGTATTTAATGCTCAGTTCTATGTTGGTATCAGACCTTTTGACATTTATTCACACATGTTCCCTTCTCTATCTTACCTAACCTCTGACTCCCACGCGCTTGTGGTAATTTCCACTTTTGGTAAGATCACCTGGTATATTTATGTCATGCAAATAAAGGCAGTCATTCTATGTCTCTCTCTTTCCTTCTGACTAATTTCACTCAACATGATTCTTTCCATGACCATCCATTTATAGGCAAATTTCATAACTTCATTTTTCCTGACAGCTGGATAGTGTTCCATTGTGTAGATGTACCACAGTTTCTTTATCCAGTCATCAGTTCTCGGGCATACTGGTTGTTTCCAGGTTCTGGCTATTGTGAATAGTGCTGCTATGAAAATAAAAGTGCGGATTGTGTTTCCGCTGTGGGTTTTGGCTTCCTAGGGTATATTCCCAGGAGTGGTATGGCTGGGTCAAAGGGGAGCTCAATTTCTAGTCTTTGGAGGAATGTCCATATTGTTTTCCAGAAAGGTTGTACCAGTTGACATTCCTACCAACAATATATGAGAGTCCCCTTTTCCTCTCATCCACGCCAGCACTTGTTGCTTTTTACCCTTTTGGATATGGGCCAGTCTCTGTGGTGTGAGGTGATACCTCATTGTTGTTTTGATTTGCATCTCTCTGATGATCAGTGATGTTGAGCACCTTTTCATATGCCTTTTGGCCATTCGGATTTCTTCCTTGTCAAAGTTTCTGTTCATCTCTTCTCCCCATTTTCTAATGGGGTTGGCTGTTTTTTTCTTATGTAGCTGTACCAGTGCCTGATATATCCTGGATATTAATCCCTTATCAGATGGGTATTGAGTGAATATTCTTTCCCATTCTGTGGTCTGTCTTTCTATCTTGGTCACTGTTTCTTTCGAGGTGCAGAAGCTTTTTAGTTTCAGTGCAGAAGCTCTTTAGTTTCATGTAGTCCCATATGTTTATATTTTCTTCTAGTTGCTTTGTTAACGGTGTTTCACCTTTGAAGATGTCTTTAGCTTCAATGTCGTGGAGGGTTTTTCCTATATTTTCTTCAACGTACTTTATGGATTCAGGTCTGATATTGAGATCTTTAATCCATTTTGATCTGATTTTTTGTGCAAGGTGTTAGACACAGGTCCAAATTCATATTTTTTACATGTAGCTGTCCAGTTTTTCCAGCACCACTTGTTGAAGAGGCTTTCCCTTACACCAGTTTGGACTCTTTGCACCTTTATCAAAGATTAACTGATCATGTCTTTGAGGGTGGGTGTCAGGATACTCAACTCTATTCCATAGGTCCTCAGGTCTGTTTTTATTCCAGTACCACGCTGTTTTAATTCCTGCTGCTTTGTAGTACAGTTTGAGGTTGGGAAAGGTGATGCCTCCCATCTTCTTCTTCCCAAGGATTGCTTTAGCTATCCGTGGGAGTACCCCCTCTTTGACTTAGATTATAGTCCTGTGGCCACAGAGCCATGCCTATTTGGGGTTATCAATAAAGAATTCACAGCAAAATATTTTTATTATGAATTTTTATATAAATTGCCATATAAATTAAGAATTTACAGCAAATGTTTTTTGAGTTTTTAAATTTCATTATTTATTTATTTTTTTGCTTGTTGGGTCACACCCGGCAATGCTCAGGGGGTTACTCCTGGCTCTCCACTCTGGATTTACTCCTGGTAGTGCTCAGGGGACCATATGGGATGCCGAGGATGGAACCCAGGTTGGCTGTGTGCAAGGCAAACACCCGATCCACTGTGCTATCGCCCCCACCCCAGTTTCTGAAATTTTTTTTTTATATAAATTACCTTGCAATAGACTATTACAAAGCTGTTCATGACTGGGTTTCAGTCATGCAGTGTTCCAACACCCATCCCTCCACCAGTGCACATTTTTCCACCACCAATGTGCCCCGCTTTCTCTCCCCCCTACCTGCCTTTTTGGCAGGCACTTTTTTTCTCTCTCTCTCTCTCTCTCTCTCTCTCTCTCTCTCTCCCCCCTCTCTATCCTTTTTGGGCACAATGGTTTTTCAGTCATACACTGAAGAGTTACCATGTATATCTCTTCATGCATATCCCTTTACCTACTTTCAACATTAAGTGCTAGTCTAGTGTTACCATTTCCAACTATCATTGTCATCCTGATCTCTTCTCTACCTTACCTACAAAATAATTTTTTTGTGTTCTTGTTTTGTCCACATGGCTTCCACCTCCCCTTCCCTGCCTTTCCAATAAGGTGTGGATCTTCTTAGGGAATGAGTTCTGCCCTTGCTGTGTACTAAACGCAGATGTTGGCCTGTCCTTTGAGAGCCAAAAAGGGCAGGTGCTGGACCTGACCCCCACCACCAGAGGGCAGGCTGCATCCACCAGACTTCCCGGGTTTACTCAAGGACAGCCTCGCTGTCCTGACTGGACCCCATCCTGGCGCGAGCCTGTTACCATGGTTCCTGTTTCCTGGACCACGCTGCCTCTCTGCTTCTTGCATCACTAAGCCTGTTTCTCCCACCTCTCTTTACTTCTCTGAGCTCCAACCTTCTTCCAGTAAATCTCCTTTTGCTTAAGTGAACCAGAGTTAGTTCCGGTTCCCTTTGGCTAAAATAATAATAGAATATAATAGACATAATTATAAATATGTATATAAAATATACATTATATAACATTATATATACATATATTTAAAACCTGTTTGAACACTTAATCATCCAATAACTATGTGTGAAACGGTGGCAAAGCAGTTTTTCATTTCACAGACCACAAGTCCAAAGTTCCAAGGTCTGGCCACTTCCCTATGGCCACACACTGCCCAGAGTTTCCCAGAGTCCCCATCCTCAGACCTCTGAAACCAGATGCATTTCACTCTTGATGCTACTGACATGACTTGGCAGTATGTGGGGGCTTCTTTCAGAGACCTAGGAAATAATGCTGGCTGACTGTAGCTCAGACTCAGTGAAATATTATGGGAGTCAGAATTCAACCATTATCTCACAGTCGGTACATTTGCTTTCCAAGAAATTGACTACTCAGTGGTCAGAAAAACAGTGCAAAGAAGTTTTCTTGTTTGAACTCAGAGCAGTTGCGTGGTGGCGGGGATGGTGGTGGGGTGGGTTTGGGTAGACGTGGGAAGAGATCCGGGAAAGGCAAAGGAGGGACGAGTGGAGGAGGGCGCTGCCTACAGTCCAAGGCAGGCTCTTAAGGGAGCCCCAGGCCGAGGCGGATGGGGACGGGTGCTAGGCTCTGCCTACTCGGGTTCTCCCGTGGTTTTCTGGCTAGTTTCCCTTTCCACGCCGCTTTCCTCTCCTCCCAGTTGAGTCCATTCCTGTAGGTGGTGGACAGAACTGCTCCGGGAGCCATGGTCAGGGGCAAAGGTGTTTCTGGGTGGAGGAGCACTAGCGTGGGAGGGCGTGGAGACAGGCCGCACGCTGCGGGCAGCAGGGGGTTCACGCTCTGCAGTGTGTATGGTGTATAGTGTGTTCAGGGGCTCTGTAGTGAGCGCTCTCTTGCACGGCCCTTGGCTCCTCTACTACAAAGGCGCATAGCATAGCAAAAGAGCAAATATATAAAAACATATTTATGACTCAGCTGGTCTGAATCACAAATATTTGTCTATCTCGGCGTTATTTTAGCTGCTTTGTGGCTTCAGAACAATTTGTTGGGGGCTCATTTGCCAGTGCTCCAGGAGACTACTTCTACTTTGTTCTTCGTGGTCGTTTGACAGAGACCCAAGAAGTCTACTATGTGTTCAGGTGTCCAAGTGGAAAAAGTTGGGGCTAGTTAATGCATTAGATCCTTTGTATGCAAATGAGTCTTTAGTGAGTGCAGTTCTGATTGGTGAAAAGTCATTAATAAAGAAAGTAGTACAGGATTGGCTTAATTTTAATCCTGAGAGCCTCTGACTTCCCAGATTGAATTTTAAAACCCTCTAAATAGGATGGAATCGTTCATGAAAAAAACTCTCCACAAAATGGGAATTGAAGGAACCTTCCTCAATATAACAAAAACCATCTACTACAAACCAACAGTGAGCATCATTCTCAATGGGGAAAACTGAAAGCCTTCCCCCTGAGGTCGGGGACGAGACAAGGTTGCCCACTCTCACCACTTCTATTCAATATAGTATTGGAAGTACTTGCCACAGCAATCAGGGAAGAAAAAGACATAAAGGGCATCCAGATAGGAAAGGAAGAAGCCAACATTATCTGTACTTCTTTATTCATCACAGCTCTATTCACAATAGCCAGAATCTGGGAACAACCTAAATGCCCAAGAACAGAGGACTGAATAAAGAAACCGTGGTACATTTACACAATGCAATACTATGCAGCTGTCAGAAAAGACGAAATCATGAAATTCACCTGAAAATGGATAGACATGGAGATGATCATGCTAAGTGAAATTAGTCGGAAGGAAAAGGACAGATATAAAATGACTGCATTCATTAATAGGATATAAATATATTGCAGTGTCCTACTAAGTGTGGGAATTGGTAATGTCAGACTAGAACTCACCGTTAAATATACACACAAAGACTTACATGATAAACCTAAATGTCTGTAGGGTAAATTACAGTGTGTAAAAAGAAGAAAGAGATACAGAGACAGAGAAAGAGAGAGAGAGAAAGAGAGAAAAAAAAGTGCCTGGTAGAGAGGCAGGCTGGGTGTGGGTGGGAAGGAATGTGGGGACATTGGTGGAGGGAATGGGGCACTGGTGGAGGGATGGGTGCTGGAACACTGTATGACTGAGAGCCAATTATGAACACCTTTGTAATTGTACATATCACAGTGGTATCACTTCACTTGTATCACTTGTTTTCCCATTGTTCATCGATTGCTCAAGCAGGCGCCAGTAACATCTCCATTCATTGAGAATGAGGTTAATTATTATTACTGTTTTTGGCATATCAAATACACCACGGGTAGCTTGCCAGTCTCTGCCGTGACTCTGGGTTCATCCCAGAGGGCCCAGTCTTTTTCTATGTCAGATCATCAACCATCCAGGGCCCACGAGGTGGAGCCCTGGATGTAGACAAGCCTGTCTCCTGTCTGCCACCTGCTGATGCAGATGGGCACCACAGCCATACCTGCAACACCTCAAGGGGCAGGCGGCAGGATATCACTGTGGTATAATAAAATATTAAAAAAAAAATTAAAAAATTATTTTATTTTTAAAATAGACCTCATTTCGGAATGGATTGAGGCTCTTTATGTTCCTGGAGCAAGCAGATGCCCTTGGGCTCTACTAGCATGAGACAGGACATATGGAGATGTTACTGGGGTCCGCTCGAGCAAATCAATGATGAATGGGAAGACAGTGATACAGTGAATTAAAAAATAAAGTTATACTTGATAAGAAAAAGAAACTGAATCGAACTATATAATCACATAGAGAAACTATCTTACTAGACACAGATATATTAGAATTAAAATGTGCTATATTTCAGGGGGCCAGAGAGATAGCCCAACGGGTAGGGCATTTGCCTTGCACATGACTGGCCCATGCCGGATCGGGTTCGATCCCGGCATCCCATATGGTCCCTTGAGCACCGCCAGGAGTAATTCGTGATTGCAGAGCCAGGGGAAACCCCTGAGCATTGCCGGTGTGACCCAAATAGAAAAAAAAATGTGCTATATTTCAAATGTAAGTATTAAATTCTAAAATTGCACTTTTACCCAGCCATACCACGCCTGGGTGATCAAGTGATCAAGTGACCACTCCTGGGAATATACCCTGGGAAGCCAAAAACACACAGTGGAAACACAATCTGCACTTTTATTTTCATAGCACCACTATTCACAATAGCCAGAACCTGGAAACAACCAGTATGCCCGAGAACTGATAACTGGATAAAGAAACTGTGGTACATCTACACAATGGAATACTATGCAGCTGTTAGGAAAAATGAAGTTATGAAATTTGCCTATAAATGGATGGTCATGGAAAGAATCATGTTGAGTGAAATTAGTCAGGAAGGAAAGAAAGAGACATAGAATGACTGCCTCTATTTGCATGACATAAATATACCAGGTGATCTTACCAAAAGTGGAAATTACCACAAGCGCGTGGGAGTCAGAGGTTAGGTAAGATAGAGAAGGGAACATGTGTGAATAAATGTCAAAAGGTCTGATACCAACATAGAACTGAGCATTAAATACAGGCAAAAAATGCAAATAATGGCTTCTAAGTGTATGTAGTGCAACCCACAATGTGTAAGAGAAGGAAGAGAGAGAGAGGGAGAGAGAGAGGAGATAAAGAACCTGCCATTTAGGCAGGCCATGGGAGGGGGAGGGAATTGAGGAGATGAGTGGTGGCAGATGGGCACTGGTGGAGGGCGGGTGCTGGAACACTGTGTGACCGAAACCTCCAAACGTGAACAATGTTGTAATTGTATATCTCACGGTGGTATAATAAAATGTTTAAAAAAAACTGCACTTTTTCTAGGAAGATATTAAAAATGGTTTAAAATGGTCTACAATAGGATCTAAAAGGAAATAAATGCATAAATAAATAAATAAACACCTAAATAGGGTGGAATGTCTATGTGATCCCCGACTTCCAAAAGCGCCTGGAAGTGCCCCGAATCTGAGCCCACTGGGCAGCTTCTAATTCCGTGTGGTCATTCCCAGTCTGGGGACAGTTCCCTTTTTTGTTTTCTTGTTTTCATCTCACACACGCATAATTTTTCTTTAAAAAAAGTCAGATGGTTTGAGATCAAAGAAGAAAAACGGGGAACAGAATCAAGAATGACACCAGGGCGCTGCTGGTTCTAGAAGAGTCCAGGGAAGTCTTTTTATTTTCCTGTTTGCTTTTCCTTTTGCCATCTGGGCCACACCCAGCAGTGCTCAGGACTCACTCCTGTCTGTGCTCACCGACCACTCCTGGTGGGGCTTGAGGGATCATATGGTGTTGCCAGGGGTTGAACTGATGGTGCCTTACACACATACATATAAGTTACATGTTAACACATACATATAACATGTAACACATCATATGGTGTTACCAGGTTGGACTGATGGAGCCTTACTCTCAGTAGGCTCTGTTACTCCAGGAAATCTGTTTTATAAGAAAATGGGCCGCAAGGATGTGAATGAGAAGAGAGCAGTGCCTCGCTGTGTCTCAGGATGCAGGAGTTCAGGAGGGACCCAGGGACTGCAGTCTCAGAGGACCCCCGTTTAGGGACCCGCATACGCAGGGTGTTGGCTTGATTTCTGGCTGCTGGAAAGTCTTTGGAGAGAGCTGGGTAGGGGGAAAGAGGAGCAGAGGTAAAGAACCTTAGGGACCTGCAATACCACCCCCCCAAAAGTTTGGGATGCTCTCTGCTAACGCTTCTAAAAAACAGGGCACTGCAGCCCCATATGGGGTTAATTGAATCATAGGGGGCTGTAAACAATTTGCTTTGAAATAAATTTCCTTGTGACTGATTATCAGTAGAATGGCTGATTTGCATAACTATTTCATCTGCCTCTAAACCTATATACTCAGGATCGGGTAATCATTTCTCCGGCGAAAAAGGGGTCACGGGCAGAAAAAAGTTTCAGAAGCCCTGCTCTACGCATCTGGGCTTTTCATTTCTGAACCAAATCAAATTAAATCTGGGGAGGAAAATCACTCTGATGAATAAACATGATTTCATTTGTGTGTGTGGAACATGGCGAGGCCCCCACCTGGAACAGTGTAATGAAGTGATTGTTTGTTTTGACAGAACCAGGCTAGAGAGGGTTACGCTCCCTCCACCCTGCCTTCGGTTGTCAAGGAGATACCTCTGAAAACCTCTTCTCTTGTATCTAAATGGCACCATGTAGCACTTAGATTCTTCATGTTCTCCTTTTATTATGTTATTGTAAAGTTCACCTGGTAATTTTGTTCAGAAGTTAACCATTTTGTGGCAATGTGTCTCCTCAGTACTTCTGACAATCTGTGTGTTCAGTTTTCTGTCTTTTTCTTTTTGGTCATCCCAAGGGAAGTATTTTATTTTATTTAGGCACCATGATGTACAAGTGCTTTTAGTAGCAGATTTTCAAGCGAGCAGTGTTCTGTCTCCAAATCCAAGTCTAGAATGCTCTGGGTTCTCTCTGTGAAACTTAGGGAAATTTTCTTCCTGGCTCTATCTAGCATTCTCTCTCTCTCTCTCTCTCTCTCTCTCTCTCTCTCTTCTGGCAAAACTATCCATTTCTGTTGTTTCATCTGAGCTATTTCTACAGATCACACACAAGCTAATTCTAACTTTTTTTAATTGAATCACCATGAATTCAAAAGCTACAAATATATTTATGATTGAGTCTTAGGCATACAATGCTCCTGCTGTCCAACACTAGTGTCCACTGGCCGCCACTAAAGTCCCCAGTTGGCCCTTCCCTGAGCCTCCCAGCTGGCCTCTGTGGCAGGCACTTTTCCCCCTCCTCTATTGTCCCATTATTGCCTTCCCTAACTTAGCCCTCGGACTCCAGCCCCAGTGGCAAGTTTCTTTCTGAAGCCTAGTTCTCTTCCTCTTCCTTTCCATTGACTTTGGGCATTAATATCCCCTAGGAGGATGCCTTAGATTCCACACAGGAGTTTTCTCAGTTTTTCTGAGGTTGCTCTTGAGGAGGGGTTGCACCTGAGTTTTCTTACCCTGCCCATTTCTGGGAGGCGAGGATTCAGAGGCGAGGATTCAGAGAGAATAGGGTTTCAGAAACAAGATGTGGATCCCAGAACAACACTGTATTTCAATGGCTCGTCCATCCGGCTAGGCATGGCTCTGCTGATTTCTTTTCATTCTGAGCCAAGTTAAGGCTCTCTGATGGGTAAGAGACTTAACCAGGCACTGGGCAACCTCAGCCTCTCCTAGAATCCTGCACTGATTCACAGCCCCGCACTTTCTCCGACGTGAGGTGTAATTGAACCCATCCATTCATTCCACGCTCTTGCTGCTCTTTCTATGAGTGGGGCACCCACACGGGGGGTCTGGGCACCTCGAGGTGAAGGAGACAAACTCCTCCACCCCTTCCTGAGCAAGCTTCACTCAGCATGTTGGGACAAAGAGAAGACCGGGCGGCATTACGGCATGGAAGGAGAAGCACCTTGAGCTGGAGTCTCCAAGGCAGACAGACAAAGGGGTCAACTAAGGAGCCGACTCGCCCGAAATTTCAAACACTGTGAACTCTTCTGCATGAACTGATGTTGCAGAGTCCTGGTGCGAAAGGACCCCAGGGTGACATTCCTAACTCTCAGAACTGGGCCTTAGCTACCAAGTTGGCTGGTCAGTTGGGGAAGCACAAGAAAACCAAACATCTACACTAAGTGGACAGGGCAAGTGAACAAAAATAATAATAATAATAATAATAATAATAATAATAATAATAATAGATAAAAATCCAACTGTTGTTTTGAATTGAATTGAATTTTTTTCAAAAGACTAAAATAATAATGATGATGATGATGATGATGATGATGATGATGATGATGATGATTGTCTTTTCGTCATTGTCTTCCCGTTCATCTTCGATTTGCTCGAGTGGGCACCAGTAACATCTCCATATGACCTGTCTCATGCAAGTAGAGCCCAAGGGAACCTGCTTGCTCCAGGAACATAAAGAGCCTCAAACCATTCCATCAGGTCATGGGAATGAGGTCTATAATTGTTACTGGTATCTGGCATATCAAATATGACACGGGTAGCTTGCCAGGCTCTGCCGGATGATGATGATGATGATAATAATAATAAAATCCAGGGCCAGAGCCATAGCAAAGTGGGTAGTGTGTTTGCCTTGCATGTGACCAACTGGGGTTCAATCCCAGGCATGCCATATGATCCCTGAGTACTGCCAGGAGTAATTCCTGAGCAAAGAGCCAAGAGTAACCCTTTGTGCATCACCGGGTGTGACCCAAAAAAGCAAAATAAAATAAAAATCCAACAACTGTTGTTAGGAGTTGAATTTTTCAAAAGACTTAAATAATAATACTAATAATAAAAATAATGATAATGATGATAATAATAATAAATAATAATAAGGTTCTTTGTCCTTTTAGCTGTTTCTTCAATGCTTTTGAAGACATTCCATGTCGCTCTCTTCCTCCTACACAGCTCAGGTTTTAGGTCGTTCATCATGTTGAATTCTCGACCTAGGTACACATAACTGCTGCATTCAGAGATGTCTGTTCCATTGAGAGTGAATGGGGCCTCTGGAACTAGTTCATTTTTCATGAACATAGTTTTGTTCAGATTCAGCTGTAGACCTATCTTTCCACATTCTCGGTCGAAGTCAGTCAGCATTTGTGCCGCTTGGCTAATGTTTGGTGTTATTAGAATGATGTCATTGGTGAAGCGGAGGTGGTGTAGTTGCCGACCCTCTATTTTCACTCCCATTCCTTCCCTTTCTAATTGTCGCATGATGTTCTAGAGGGTGGCACTGAAGAGTTTTGGTGAAATGGTATCACCCTGCTGAATCCCTCTTTTGACATAAATGATCACTTCCTTGTAGAATATTGAGATCCTGGTGGTGAATCTGTAATACAGCTCATGAAGGATCTTGATGTATTGGGTTTGAACGCCCTGTTTGGCTAGGGCTTCTATGATCGCTTCAGTCTCCACAGAATCAAAGGCTTTCTTTAAATCAATGAACGTGAGACAGAGCGGCATCTTGAGCTCCCTGCAAACCTCAATGAGCTTGGTTACTGTGTGGATATGGTTGATTGTGCTGAATCCTTTCCCTGAAGCCAGCTTGCTTGTATGGTTGTCCTTCATCTAGTGTTTTGCCAATCCTGTTCAGGATGACTCAAGTGAACAGCTTGTAGATGATGGACAACAGGCAGATGGGGGTGATAGTTGCCAATGTCATGAATATATCCCCTTCTTGAACAGTAGAACTGTCCTGCTGGTTTTCCATTGGGAGGGCACCTTGCATTCGAACAGGTAGTGTGTGAAGAGCCAAGCTAGTGTATTGATAAGTACTGGCGGCAGATTCTTAAGGTGTTTGGGTCTGACTTTGTCTGGGTCGGGTGCTGTTTCCTTCTTTACCGACGAAATGGCATGTTGGATTTCAGAAGGGAGGACGTTGGGAACGACATACCCATCCTGCGGGGAATTTGGTATGTGGGCAGGTGGATGTGGCTAGGACCTTCGGCTCCGGGCACATCTCTTCGACTCCACTGTTCTCCCTGCATTAACATATGCCTCAGAGATCTGGGCCCTACAAAAGCAGGATGAGAATGCTATTTGGGTCTCCCAGAGAGGAATCGAAAGAGCCATGCTTGGAATATCACGCCTCACTCAAGTGAGAGAAGGAATCCGGAGTTCCGACCTCTGTCGCTGTTCCAGAGTCAGGGACGCTGTCTTGTTTGCCAAGGTATCAAAAATCAGATGGGCTGGACATGTAATGCGATTTGGAGATGACCGCTGGACTAGAGCCGTTACCGACTGGATCCCAAGGGATGTCAAAAGATCACATAGCCACCCACCTACAAGATGGTCAGACTTCTTCATCAAGACCCTGAATGAATGGTTTGAGGCTCTTCGTATTCCTGAAGCAACCAGATGCCATTGGGCTACACTGGCACGTGATAGAGTCAAATGGAAATGTTACTGGCACTCGCTAGAGCAAATCGATGAATAACTGGGATTCAAGTGATCAAGTGATCAATAATAATTAATCCAACTATTGTTTTGAATTTAATTTTTTCAAGACTTAATAATAATAATAATAATAAATCCAGCTGTGTTTTTAAATTGAATTTTATTTTCAGAATAATGGTGTTCTTCGAGCACCTAACCATAACTTTTCATTTTTTATTGGTGTGTCATGAGTAGAGATAAAGGTCCTCCTGATCTTTTAAAAAGAATGCATGTTTTTATGATTATCAAGGAAGGAAAATCAAATTAAAAGGCAACATTCTACATCTCTTTGTGAATCCATATTGCTTTATTAAAGCGGGCAGCTTGTCATTTACATAGAGCAGACTTCCTTTACGTGGGAGAAGATCGTTGCCAAGATTTTGAGCTCTCAGAGGTGCGTCCTGGTCACTCCCTCCACAAATCTAATCAGCCTCCCACCCTCTTATCATCCAGTGCCAGGGTCCTCACATCTGTTCCTTTTGCTGTTGCTAATTTCAGCCCATTGCCTCGTGCCTGGACAGAGAAAACAAACATTCTCTGCTCTCCGGGCTCTCACCTTCTCTCTTCTGACTCCATCCTGCATCTGCTTCCAGCTTCACCTGTCTCATTGATCCTCTCCCCGGGCCAACACACGCCTCTTGCCAGCAGGCGGAGTACAGTCCCGGGCCTTGGGCAGGACGTGCATGGGAGTTTGTAAGAGATTTCAGGTGGAGGAGCTGGGAAGAGATTTTGGGAAGCCAGCAGAGAGGTTCTAAGATACTGCAATGCTGTTCTAGATTTATTCATTGGCGTTCATTTTCACTAATATATATTATGTACTTATTAGAGCCAGCACTGCTCTGGGTGATTGGGGCCACACAGAGGGATTAGAGAAAAGATCATCTTCCGGTTTGTGGGCAGCTGATCAAGCTCCTAGGGAAATTGACAAGGAGTTTCTATCGATCTGGGCCAAATGTTCAGAAGTAATGAACTGAGCGGGTGGGCCAAAGTATTGGAAGATGCGTGGGAAGAACTGAAGTCTGCTTTGGGGATGTTAGGCAGAGTGAAGGGCAAATGCGAAGGGTCTGGGGGAAGCTGCCATCTTCAGAGCAATCAATTCTATAATCTATAGTTAAAAAAAGAAAGAAAGAAAAGAAGCAGAGAAGGAGGGTCTGCCTGGAGGACGATGACTAAGCCTCGCAGGAATGTAGCAATCTGATCTCCAGAGTTTAGAAATGGATCCTGTAAAGGAGGTACAATTGCTAGGAGGTGAAACTTGAGAATGGACATATGTGAGTATTTGGGATTTTTTTTTTCACTTTGATTTTTTGGTTTGTTTTTTGACCACACCCAGTGATGCTCAGGGGTTTCTCCTGGCTCTGCACTCAGGAATCACTCCTAGTGGTGTTCAGTGAGTATGATAAGGTATGGGGGAATAGAACCCAGGTCTGCTGCGTGCAAGGTGTGTGTGTGCCTTATGCACTGTACTAGAGACTATAGTGAGCTCAGTCAGCTCACTGAGCCAAGTAGCTTATTTTGGGAGCCAGTTGGGAGGCCATTCCTGTGATGTTTTTGGACCAGAGACTGTGGGGCTTTCTCTTTTAGAGGTTAAAAGTGGAGTTAGAGTGTGAAGGCCAACCCAGACACATTTCGGCTCTCTGATCCCTAAGCCTGGCTCTTCAGAGCTCCACCGCACAGAGAAGCCTATTTCAAGCCCAGGTATGCTTGAACCAGAGACAGAGATACACAGGGCAGAGCTGCTACCAGCTCTTCCTGTTGCGGGTGGCCACGCAGTTCATCAGTAAATGAATGAACTGAGAGCTTACCTACTACCGAGACTATCCCATCTGCACGGCAGAGCCTGGCAAGCTACCCATGTTGTATTCAATATACCAAGTACAGTAACAATTATGGACCTCATTCTCATGACCTGAACAAATGGTTTGAGGATCTTCATGCTACACTAGCACATGACAGAGATAAATGGAGATGTAACTGGTGCCCGCTCTAGCAAATCGATGAACAAATGGGAGGACAAGTGACAAGTGACCCCTAAGACTATAAAGTTGAAACAAGGAAAGGAAAACAAAGAAGGAACAGAAATAATGACTGGATTTTTGGCTTGAGTCCTGGGTGCTTGGTGACATTCCTTACTATAAGGGACTCGGAATTATCACGATGAATATCTAATTCTCCCTGCGCTGACTGGCTTTATGAGGCACCCAGAGCGGTTTGTGATGGCAAGAAAGGGTGCAAGGTCTCTGTGCTGTTTCTGTTTTGATTCCTTTAGAGTGCCTGGCCCTGGACAAGATTGCCAGCAGAACAAGTTTTCCCTCTTCCTCCCAAATCCATCCTGGAAACCCAATAGTGTATTTATCAAGTTGAATGTAGAGTGGAACTGAGAGGTCTGAGAGCAGGGCCGCTCTGGAGAGGCCTCAGTCTGTCATGGGTCTTCTGACAATGTTCAGAGCAGACGGTTCCAAACTTATCTGGCCTATTGTCTTCTTTTCAGAAAAGCAAATTTTTTTCAATGTAATTCCTGCCTCAGGAATTACTCCTAGCAGTATATAGGGGACTATATGAGATCCTGGGGATCAAGCCCGGGTTGGCCATGTGCAAGCCCTACCCATTGTGCTATTGCTCTGGGCCCCCCCCAATATTTTTCCACATAACTTCAACTTTATTAACTGATTTTGGGAAGTTCTCTTTCCTTCCTTCCTCCCTCCCTCCCTCCCTCCCTCCCTCCTCCTCCCTCCCTCCCTCCCTCTCCTCCCTCCCCTCCCTCCCTTCCTTCCTTCCTTCCTTCCTTCCTTCCTTCCTTCCTTCTTTCCTTCCTTCCTTCCTCCCTTCCTTCCTTCCTTCCTTCCTTCTTTCCTTCCTTCCTACCTTCCTTCCTTCCTACCTTCCTTCCTTCCTCCCTCCCTCCCTCCCTCCCTCCCTCCCTTCCTCCCTCCCTCCTCCTTCCTTCCTTCCTTCCTTCTTCCTTCCTTCCTTCCTTCCTTCCTTCCTTCCTTCCTTCCTTCCTTCCTTCCTTCCTTCCTTCCTTCCTTCCTTCCTTCCTTCCTTCTTCCTTCCTTCCTTCCTTCCTTGAATCACTGTGAGATAGACCATTACAAAGCTGTTCATGATTGGGTTTCAGTCATGCAGTGTTCCAACACCCACCCCTCTGTACAGATTTTCCAACACCAGTGTGCACCGTTTCCCTCCCACCCCACCCCCCACCACAACCTACCTCTACGGCAGGCACTTTTCTTCTCTCTCTCTCCCCTCCCTCCTTTTGCTCATTGTAGTTTGCAATACAGACACCAAAAAGGTTATCATGTATATCCCTTTATCTGCCTTTTTTTTTTTGCTTTTTATTTGGGGGGGGGTCACACCTGGCAATGCTCAGGGCTTACTCCTGGCTCTGCACTTAGGAATTACTTTTGTCAGTGCTCGGGGGACCATATGGGATGCCGGGGATTGAACCCGGGTTGGCTGTGTGCAAGGCAAATTCCCTACCCGCTGGACTATTGCTCTGGCCCCCCATTTGTCTACTTTTAATACTCAGTTCTAGTCTAGCGCTACTATTTCCAACTATCATTGTCAATCTGGCCCCTCTCTATTTTCCTACCCTCCACTCCACACATTCGTGGTAGATTCCAACCAGAAATAAAACTTTACCCCAGAAATCTACCTTCTTAAAATGAACAAAAAGGTAATTGCCCCATTCCCCAAGTTACACCAAAGGATCTTATCACCCACCGAGGGTCATTCCAGGGTCCATCATTCCCAGTATTGGCCCTTTGGGAAATGGAGGCTGTGCAGAGAGCATTTGTTTACTTAGTGGGAAAGTCACTGAACAAAGCGCCTATGGGAGGAAGGAGTTCCTGCCCCTTCTGTGCCTGGATCCTATAAATGTCTCCTTGAGTGTCTGCTTTGCTAACCCAGCTCTGTAAAAACTAAAGCTATAATTTTTGCCCCTCTCAATTCTCAATCGTGTTGATGCAGGCATCCTCTTCCGAAGTTAGAGCCTGGAAAGAGAGATGCTGCTTATACTTCAAGTAGTAGCTTTGCTACTGCTCATAATAGTTGGTGTTTTTCACAATGTGCTATTGGAATAGACATGACAAGCACATAGTCAAGCTGAATTCTGAAACTATGCCATGAGTTGCAATACTGTGATGCCATTTTTTTTCTTTTTTAGGCCATACCTGATGATGCTCAGGGGTTACTCCTGAGGAATTACTTCTGGTGGAGTTCAGAGGGTCATATAGGATGCTGGGGATGGAACCTGGGTCAGCCTCTTGCAAGGTAAATGCCTTACCTGCTGGTCTATCAGCTCTTAGCCCCCTTGATTTGTTTTCTCTGGGAATCACAAATTTTGCCTCATCATTGCTGCAAATTTTATGCCAATTTTTGTGTGTGGATGTTGAAAACACCAATACATTCACTGGGAGACTTTTTAAAGATGGAATTATTGAATACTTATACTAATTACTGAAAAATAAATAGTGCAGTGGTGGTTAGGTGGTAATAGACAGCCGTTTGTAGTGATTATGTGATGGAATATGGTCATTTCTTAAACTATGTCCTTTTCTGCTCAATATCCCTCTGTGGGAGAGGCCAGAACTGTGCATTTTCATTGTCACATGTCCCCTCCACCCAAAAGGCCTATTTCCTTTATTAAGTGCACTAGAAAGCCAGCAGCCTATTCCGGGACACAATTTGTGTTTTCATTTTGCTCCAAACTTTACAAATAACAAGACAGTAGCTAACAATTAAAGAGCACTCCTGGCTGCAACCCTCTAAAAGGTTGTCATTGTTCCTGCTTTAGAAATAAGATAAAGGTACAGAGCTCTTTATTTGTTGAAGATTATGAAGGTTGTTTTTCTTGTTTTATTTTTGTGGTTAAGTCCTAGATTCCCACCGTATCTGGCTGATTTGAGAGTATCCTCTTAATTAATTTCTGGGAACTGGAACTGTTTCTCCCAAATGGTTTTACTTTGGGGGCTAACAGGCTTTCTATTTTACAGGCTGTATTATGTTTCTCTTTCATTTTCTTGTAAATAAGTGCTCCTATATGATTTTTCATGGTAATGGAAAATTTTAAGGCATGTTCCATCCTCTGTCCACTCCCTTGAAACAATAATATGGATACATTGTTTTTGACCATCTCCCTTTAAAACAAAGTCCATCTTTTCTTACTCAGGATTTGCTCTTTTGAAAGCTTGTTTGGTCTCATTTACGCTTTGGAATTTTTAAAACCCGAATTTTAAAACACTGTTTGAGGAGAAGGGGGTCTTTTTTCTTGATGAAAGTGTGGGGGTGCACTTTTGAGGATGATAACAAGGCTAGTTGCATAATTATTCTGCTATACACACAGTGTGTAATGCATCCTTGAGCAATTTTTCTCACGAGTGCTTAAAAGCAAGGGGAAAAGTTCTAAAGGTCAATTTAATAGGATACCTGAAAGGGTTTCGGAAATTAAAAGATACAATCCTTTTATCAGAGTTGGTGCCTGGGAAGAGCACCCCTTAGAGGCAAGCTGCTGCTGTTTCCCAAAGAGGGCAATACTGGCCTCTGGAAAGTGCTGGAATGATCTAGGGTGGAGTGATAATGTCGTTAAGAGCAAATGGGAGAAGGGGCAATTCCTTTGTTAATTTAAGGGGCAGAATTAGGTTCTGAATTTAATTCCACCAGGTTTTGTGCCATATGTGCAGAAGTCATAAGATACAATTCTTGTCTTCACAGAACTGGGAGTTTATTAGTAGGGAAGGGAGCGCTGACAAATAACAATAACAATAACAACATACACGGCAGGTGACCGATAGAAAGGCACCTACAGTTCCAACTGCTCCCCAGCGCTAACTCAGGGTTTCAAGGATATATTTTCTAAGATCCACTTTGATTGCTTTTTTTCTGAAAAATGAAAATCGAGGACTTTGTTATGCTGTGAAACTTAGATTAACTGAAGAGGATGATTTTTATGCATTGATTCAAAAAAATTTTTTTACAAGAAAGAAAAATTTTCATTTTGTTACATATTCACGTTGAAGTAATTTTTTCTTGATATAGCACACTTACGTTGAATCACTTTGGCAGTGGTTCACAGTTCTATTATGCATGAGATTCTCCAGGAGTTGGCCTGGGGATGGGGAGGGGGGTGGGGAGAAGATTTTTTTAACAAAACCCCCGCCCACACCTGCCATCTTGATGGCATAGAAATGCCCCAGCTCTACAACTAATCATGGTAAGTATGATGCTGCTGAGTCTTCCCATGTAGACTGGTCCAAGCTGATCACTCTAGGGCCTTCTTAACATGGGATCAGGCAGATTCCCTTTTCTCCTGAAGGCACAGCAGCCCACAGCCGTAGCCAACACCCTCCAACAAAGAAACAGCCCCTCTCCATAACTGAACCTCAGCACAATGCTGAGCCACCGAAGTCATTTCAGTTTCATGGCTCTGAGACCACATGGCCTCATGTGTGGCTGCGTGACACCTCCACATTTCATAGCACTGTCAGCCCAATGTTATCACAGCTACATTGAAAGTTGGGAAAGTTGCATCAAAGTCTACCAAGATCAGCAAAGGAAAACAATAACACAGATCACTCCAGTAAATCCTCAGACAATGGCGCCAGTAACAACATGGTGAGATAGAACCATAATCACAAACTGATTATTATCTAACTTTTGATAATTTTATTTTATTGATCTAATTTTTGATAATTTAATTTGCCTTTGTATTATAACAAATATATAAAGTAAATCTTTTGTGCCTGCTACAGGGACAGGCTGGGGTGGTGGGTGGGAAATTGGGGACATTTATGGAGGGAAAGTCACACTCATAGTGGGATTAGTGTTGGAACACTTAATGCCTGAAACATCACTTATGTACAACTTGGTAAATCATAGTGCTATGATAATTTTTTTAAAACACAGACTCCTGGGGCCCCCATCTTATCTGCAAAGAGACACCAGACCAAGGGAAGAGTCCAAGAATCTGCATTTTGCATTTTGAATAAACTGTCCAGAAATTCTAGTGCTGTCAGTTCGAAGGACAATACAGCCCCTCCATATTATGGTAGCCAGTCAGTCCTGGCCTGATTTGTTGTTCTGCTGCTTTTCACTCTGCCCTGCATCACTGACCTTTTTTTCAAGATGTTTGTGGCTAGCAGGGTGGAGGGAAGGTCACATTCATGGTGGGATTGGAGAAAACTCCTCTTTCCTAGAGCTTCTGCCTGCTCTCTTGGAAAACTGCGAGCCTATGTCTGTATTAGTGTACAGGAGCTGCTATAGCAATCTAACACAGTCTGACAAGTTGGAGAATCACAAAAAATGTCTTTCTCACCATTCAGGGAGGCTGGAAGTCCCAGACCAGGACCAGTGGGGTCAGATTCTGGGTCTAGCTGCTGCTTGTACCCTGGCTTGGCAAGCAGAAGGGACAGCAGGGCTCTGTGGGGACTCTGATGAGGACACTATCTACAAAAGGAGAGATCCACTCTTAGGACCAGATGCCTCGCCATACGCCTCCTCTCCTCGGACCATTCCGCTGGGTGTGAGGATTTTAACGTAGGAATTTGAGGGACACACATTAGACCAGAGCAAGTGTCCAAGCAAGAGCTTTCATTGTGCTCCATTCAGATGGATGCGTGTCTTTGGGCACTGATTTAAAAAATTAAGCTGACCAAGGGCTTCCTCAGATTAAGCCCCTTTCTTTTCACACAGCGGATCTCAGCTTCCACTCTTGATGCTGCGCTGATCCCCCCTGAATACCATCCAGACTGATTCCCAGAGCTGGGAGAAGCTCCCAAGCACGGCCAAGTGTGGCTCCTCTTCCTCCAAAATTGGTATAAATATAAAATGTTTCTATGAATTCAAGGCCGCTTTTGTGCCCATATCTTTCCATGTCCCCCTTTTTCCCCTCCCTGGCAGGTAGTTGCCAATGACTTAGTTTCTGCTTGAAGTCAGGGTTCAGCTGTGCAAGGACCAGCTGTTGTTGTCTGTTCTTGGCCTGAGGAAGGAACAGCCCTTTGCCTTTGTTCTAGCATCTAAGTGATCTCTGCACTGTCCCTTCTCACAAGGCTTCAGTCTGGCAGTGTTTTCTGCTGTCACCTCTTACTCCTCATATAATCTCTCAGAACCACCAGAAACCAGAGTCCAGTGGAAGTCAGCTTTCTGGAACCAGCTTTCTGGAACCAGATTTCCACCTTCAGAAATCTGAGTCCAGGACTTGGGAGGAAGAGTCCCCTTCCTGGAGAGAAGTCTCCAGTTCACGGAGGTGAGGGGCAGACAGGACTCTCAGTAGGCAAAATATCTCTCTGAAAACCAGCTGGGTGAAACAGGGTGAACCCACCTTGCCCAGATTCTGGAAACTGACAAGAGTCAGCAACACACTAGGAGACAATGCACATAAATCCAGGGTGAAGCCCCCCCCATATACACCGGACTCCTACAGAACGATGGCACGAATCCCCATCACAGTCATCTCTGTCAATGTCAATGCACTAATGCACCAATGAAGACGCACAGAGTGGCAGGATGGATTAGAAAATTGAACCCAACACTGCCACCTGCAAGAAACATGTTTGAACAGTCAAAACAAACACAGAATCAAAGTCGAAGGCTGGAAAACAATTCTTCAAGCAAACAGCCCCCTCAGAAAAGCAGGGGAGTCCATACTAGACGTCAGAGTGAAGTAGGCTATAAAACCAGGGGTGGGCAGGGACTCTAGTAGAGTGGGCGTTATGGTGCTCTGGTCATGGGAGTATGTGGTGGGTGGTTGCTCTACACTCTCCCCTCAGCTCTGTCCCCACCTGCTTCCTAGGGCTATGGGGGGGCTGGGAAACGGGGACACTGGCCTGGCTGCTGGGGAGACTAGAGTCCGCCCCGCCAGAGCTTGGGCAACCTGGACCTTGACCTGAGACTGGCTCTGCACACATCCGGCCGGCAGGGGGCACTGTGGGCGCGCCAAGTCCTCCAGGGTAGAGGTGCATGGCTAGGGCTCACTTGCAGTCGGTGCACAGAGAGTCTCTTTTCCCTTTGCCATGACCCGCGTTCCCATTTCAAGGGCCTGCTTTAGCACATTTATTTTCCACCTCATTAAAAAAAAATAGAGCTATGTCTGTTGAAAACGGTGCTTATGATACTGTGCCACTGGAGGAAGAAATATTAAATAGATTATTCATTTCAAACATGCGATGTTAAATATAGAACCTATGTATAATTGGAATACAGGTTTCATATAATCTATGTTAATTATTAAATATTTACATAATATTAGAGAGAGAAGATACTAGCAAAAGAAGGGAGAAGAAAATGGGTCTCTGTCGGAGCAAAACTTCCATTTCTGCAGAATTGCAAACCCATCACCGAAAGTAGATTGTGATTCTAGTCCATAGAACGCCTAATCCCTAGAATCTTTAGAAAAGAAAATAAAGATATAGTGAAGAAGTTCATTGAGTTGCTTGTTTTGTTTTGAGGGCTCCCTCCCAGAAGTTCACTAGGGCTAGGCTGCACAGTGCCGAGAGGCCATGAAGGGCCAGGGATGGAGCCCGGGGTCCTATGTATGCCAGGCATGCACTCCGGCCCTTTGAGCCATCAGCCTGGCCCTAAGCACTGAGCTGATTTGCAGGGTGTCATCCGCTAAGCAGTGGAGCGAGACACCCCTCCAACCATCTTCTCCCGTGTGACTCAGGACATGAATTATCTGCCAGCCAACCTCAGTCCAGCCTCCCAGCTGCTCTCTGACAGCCTTCTGGAGTCAGCACCCAGCACACTGCAGGCCGCTCTGCAGCCTGAGAAAATTGGGTTCTCACAATGTCCCCTGTCGCCCCACCCCACAAGCCTGCTTCAGACACCACTTCCTCTCCTGGTGGCTGACTCCCTAGCAATGTCACTGCCACCACGGCTGAAAGTTCCCTGAGCTACACGGGCAGGCTCTCACCTCTCCCCCGACAGTTAGTTCACTCCTGGCCACCACCGGGCCACTTTCTGCACTCTGCCCCGGCAGGACAGCACGGCCCAGACTCAGAGCTCAAGCAGCAGTGGCACCCCAGCCCCTCTACTCACCATTCCTGCATCTGCACCAGGGGTGCTGGTCTCCCATGGGAGGAACTCCCTGGGTCTCCACATCGAGGGAACAGTCTGTTTCCAGTGAAGTCTTAGGAGACGGGCAGGAAGGTTTGGGGGAGGCTTAGGGAAACAAAGGCCTAGAGTTGCACTTTTCATGCGAGGGCCGTTGGGCCCCCACGATATTCTAAGGGGGCGAAAGGTCATCCTTGCCTTAATTAAGGTTGGGCCATGGCATGAGATGGGGGGGAGGTTACAGAAAGAAATGAGAAGTGAAGAAAAGCAGAGATTGAAATAAAAACACACTCAGAAAGGCCGAGCACAGCTGTACTTCATACCTGCCCACATGCTAAAAGCAGCATATGATAGTCGGAGGGTATCTGAAAGATGAGAACTCAAAATCTGGACTGCAAACCAGATTTGGTTTACAGGGCTGGAGTGATAGTGCAGTGGGGAGTGTGTTTGCCTTGCACCCTGCTGACATGGGTTCAATCCCTGGCATCCCATATGATCCCCGAGCACCGCTAGGAGTAATTCCTGAGTGCAGAGCCAGGAATAACCCCTGAGCATGACTGGGTGTGACCCAAAAAAGACCAAAAAAAAAAAGATAGCATATGACATTTGGCTTATTTACTTGACTCTAAAACATATCATAAGGAGGTTTGTCAAAGGAGGTCATTACCACAAACGTGTGGGAGCAGAGGTTAGGTAAGACAGAGAAGGGAACAGTGTGCCAATAATTGTCAAAAGTGCTATTAACACATAGAGCTTAGCATTAAATACAAGCAAAAGACACACATGAGAACCTCTAAGTATATGTATTACAATCCACAATATGTAAGGAAGAGAGAAAGAGAGAGAGAGAAAGAGAAAGAGAGAAAAGAGATAAAGAACCTTCCATAGATGCAGGCTGGGGAGGGGGGATGGAATCGGGGACATTGGTGGTGGGAAATGGGCACTGATAGAGGGATGGGTGCTGGAACACTGTATGGCCGAGACCGAATATGAACATTCTTGTAATTATTTATCTCACGGTGGTATAATAAAACATATTAACAAATACAACATATTATAGCCTTCAAAATGTATTTTGTCCTTTCTCTTTTCTTTTTACTACAATCTCCAGAGCCTCCCATCTGTCTGTCTGTCTGTCTGTCTGTCTGTCTGTCTGTCACAGAATTCAGCATTGTCTGCATTCCTGTTGATGTGTTGCCAAAGGAGCAGGGGATACTAATTGAGCTGACAAAAACACATACATTGGATCGATCCATCCAGCATGGCCCTCGTGAGCCCTCTCCATCTCCCCAGTCCTCCCAAGAGGCTCCCCATGCTCGGAAGAAAAGAACATGAGTCTTAATGAGACAGGGTTTGCCCCCAAGACACGACCCCTTCTGGAGGAAATGCCATCCTGCTCGCGGTAGTCTCAGGAGCAATATTAATCTAAAGCCCTAACTAGATCAGTCGAGAGAGAGAGAGAGAGAGAGAGCACAGAGGTAGAAGTGGCTGCTTGCTCATATCTGACCTTGGTTAGGTCCCTGTCGTGTCACAGGGTCCTCCAAGAACCACGAGTGATCCCTAAGCACAAAGCCAGGAGTAATCCCCGAGTCACCCTCCACCCAAGTAAAGCTCTAAATATTTTCCAAGTGCTAATTAAGGACTTGGCTGTAAATTTGAACATTCCACAGTCATGTTACTCAACAATACAAAACTTTCAATAATATAGGTCAAGCTGAACTTTATTTTCTCAAATATTTTAATGTTTTATGTTTTATTCCCTCATAACTATTCTTTGGTGTAAAGTGGAACAGCGGTTGTGCTCAGGGCTTACTCCTGGCTCTGCATCAGGGCTCACTCTTGGTGGAGATTGTGGGACCTTATGGGGTGCTGGGGATCAAAAAATGTCAGCTGTGAGCAGGGCAGCACCCTCCCACTATACTATTATTCCTGTGCCCTCCTCCATATTATTATAATCCTTTTGTAACTCCGGCGGCCCGAGAGATGGCCCAGAGTGCCTGCCTGGCCAGCACGAGGCTGTGAGTGCCACATTCTCAGAGCCCTGGTGCTGTCTGGATGTGTCCAGTCTGGGCCCAGCAGCTCTGATACCTCAATGGAGAGTGTGGCCTCAAGGTGCTGATCAGGTGTGCGTGAGTGTGCGCGTTGCAGCCAAGCCTCCGTGACCCCTGGTCATCTCAGTGATGACAACTGTGAAGGGAATGGAAGGGGGAAATAAATTCAGGGTTTTTTGCTTTGTTTCATTTTTTTGCTTTCTTGGGTCATACCTGGTGGTGCTCAGGGGTTATACCTGGCTCTGCACTCAGGAATTACTCCTGGCAGTGCTCAGGGGATCATATGGGATGCCAAGGATCGAACACGGGTCAGCCAAGTGCAAGGTAAATGCCATACCTGCTGCGCTATTGCTCGGCCAGGGAAATAAATTCAGAAGTTGGCCTTCTTCTCTTTCAAGGAATGTTTCTTTCTTTGTTTTTTTTTCTTTTTCTTTAACACAGGCAGAAATAAGATTGTCTTAAGGAGGCAGTTATTATTAGCAACACAGAGGGGAGTTCTTATTGATTTATTTGGGTCACAAAGCTCTTTGGGAGCCCACCCTTCCCACCCTCAGAGACCCTCCCCAAACCTGACGTGATGATAGTGTGGAGTGCAGAGTTCTAAAACTTTAGGAGACATTTTCACATTCATGTCACCCACTCCCTCCCAGACTGTAAGTTGAAATGCTTATAAGAGACAGTAGGATTTCTACTTTCAGTCTCTTTCTCCAGAAAACAGAATATTCTGGCTATGCTTCTGACAGTATTTTTACTGAGATGAACAAATCTTTAAAAACTGGGGCTGGAGTGATAGCACAGCAGATAGGGCATTTGCCTTGCACACGGGTGACCCAGGTTCGATCCCCAGGATCCCATATGGTCCCCCAAGCTCTTCCAGGAATAATTTGTGACTGAAGAGCCAGGAGTAACCCCTGAGCATCGCTGGGTGTGACCCAAAAAGCAATATATATATATATATATATATATATATATATATATATTATGTATATATAATCATTTGACATGATCACTTGACATCCCATTATTTTCGATTTGCTCGAGTGGGCGATGTATATATATAATATATATAATATAATATATGATATATGATATATTATGTATAAATATATTGGGGCTGGGAATGTGATTCAGCAGGTCAACACTTGCCTTGCCTACATGAGCCCTGGGTTTGATACCCGGCATGGCAAAAAAAAATATAATTCACATGTATTTGATGGTGATCAATGAGTTCTTCATTACAACCCATCTTAATTATTTTTCTCTTACAATACACACTCCATTGCCCCTCGAGGTGTTGCAGGTATGGCTGCAGTGTCCGGCTGTGTGGGAAGGTGGCAGACAGGAGACAGGCTTGTCTACACCACCAGGGGTCTGCCCCGTGGGCCCTGCATGGTTGATGGTCTGACATAGAAAAGACTGGGCCCCCTGGGATAAACCCAGAGCCACAGCAGAGTCTGGCAAGCTACCCAGGGTGTATTCGATATGCCAAAAACAGTAACAATAATGGCCCTTATTCCTAAAGAATGGAGATGTTACTGGCACCTGCTCGAGCAAATCAATGAACAGTGGGAAGACAAGTGACAAGTGACAATACACTCCATTACAAGTTCATACAACTTAGAGGGAATCTGTCTCTGCAAGCAGGTTCTGAGGAATGCAAGCCTGAAGTAGAGCCTCTGATGGGCAGAATGGAAGATGGTCACACTCTCAGAAGGATGTTCACGTGTTCTTGCCTCTTAGTTCTGCTGGCCAGTCCTTTCTTGGGCCTCCATCCTTCTTCCAAAGAACAAAAATGGAAGAAGAGCCTAAGGCTGCTTGGGTCATGAAACTCTTTGGGAGCCCAACCCCAGCAACTCCCTTGTTGCCTTGCTTTTGATGGCTTACCAGATCCTGTTTCAAGCTCAGTGAGGTTTTTTCCCATCTCCTTTCCCCTGTAAGAGGATGTGGCTCTAGATCCAGATACTGTGGGTGAGAGTTGCAGAACAAAATTAAGACTCCTAGTAGCTTCCCACCTTGAGCTGCCCCCCATTTTGGAATCACTATCAATAACCTCATGCTTTGATGACGATTGTTGTTGCATCTCCAGAGATTTGACTCCTTTGAACTTTAAAAAATATCACATTTAAATAAAACTTGTGATTAAAAAGAATCAAGATAACATAGGAGTTTGAAAGGACTCAGGAAGAGGGTGACATGGTGAGTAGAAAAGACCTAGGGTGGATGTGGGTCAGGGGACATCATTAGTACTGATGGCTGCAGTCTCCCAAAGCTTAAGGATGTGTTGGGCCTGAAGCAATATTACAGTGGGTAAGGCATTTCCTTGCACACAGTCAACCTGGCTTCAATCACTGGCATCCCATATGGTACCTTGATTCCCTTAGAGTTATCAATCCCTGAGCACAATGTTAAAAGTAAACCCTGAGCAATGCTTGGTGTGGCCCCCAAACAAAAGGATGTGCTCACCCGTGTTCCTCTTCACCTGAATTAAGAATAGGGCAGGAGAAAGACAGTAGGGACAGTTGATTTCTGTTTCATAACAGACTGGTCTGGCTGATGTTGTGGATATAACTTGGATTTGTGGCTTCATTTGGGCTTTCTAAAATTCTCCTGTTTGATTTGAAATGACTGTTGTCCCAAAGACCTATAGTTCAACTGAGCACACTCTAGTACTATCCACACACAAGTTGATACAGAGCCAGAGAGGATGGACAGACCTGGTGGTGACGAGGGCCTTTAACATCACAACCTCTTTCTTAAAAAAAGTATAAAAACAAGTGTCTGGCTATTGTCACCCCTCAATACATAGATCACTCTTTTTTCTTTCAGAAAGACAAAGGCAGAAAGACAAATATTATTTCCACAGAAAGACAAATATTCAGGTAGATATTTCCGCTCTTTTTTTATTTTTCTTTTTGGGTCACACCTGGGAATGTTCAGGGTTACTCCTGGCTAGGCATTCAGGAGTTACTCCTGGCGGTGCTCGGGGGACCATATGGGATGGCAGGGATGGAACCCAGGTCAGCTACATGCAAGGCAAATGCCCTACCCACTGTGCTTGTGGCTCTGGCCCTTATGTCTTCTTCACTAGATCACTAGATCACTAGACATTCCATTCATCAATTTCCTCGAGTGGGTGCCAGTAACATTTCCATTTGACCCTATTACGTGCCAGTGTAGCCCAAAGGCATCTGGTTGTTTCAGGAACACGAAGAGCCTCAAACAGTTCATTCATGGTCTTGATGAAGAAGTCTGACCATCTTGTACGTGGGCAGCCACATGGTCTTTTGACGTCCTGTGGGATCCAGTCGATAATGGCTCTAGTCCAGCGGTCATCTTCAAATCGCATTATATGTCCAGCCCATCTGATTTTAGATGCCTTGGCAAATGAGACAGCATCCCTGACTCTGGAACAGTGATGGAGGTCGGAACTCCGGATTCCTTCTCTCACTTGAGTGAGGCATGATATTCCAAGCATAGCTCTTTTGATTCCCCTTTGGAAGACCCGAATAGCATTCTCATCCTGTTTTCGTAGGGCCCAGGTCTCCGAGGCGTAAGTTAATGCAGGGAGAACAGTAGAGTCAAAGAAATGTGCCCGGAGCCGGAGGTTCTTTGTCTTTTTCGCTATTTCTTTGATGCTTTTGAAGGTAATCCATGCCGCTCTCTTCCTCCTGCACAGCTCAGGTTTTAGGTCGTTCATCATGTTGACTTCTCGACCTAGGTACACATAACTGCTGCATTCAGAGATGTTTGTTCCATTGAGAGTGAATGGGGCTTCTGGACCTAGTTCATTTTTCATGAACATAGTTTTGTTGAGGTTCAGCTGTAGACCTATCTTTCTACATTCTCGGTCAAAGTCAGCCAGCATTTGTGCTACTTGGCTAATGTTTGGTGTTATTTCTTCTTGGAAATACAAATTATTAGTTGACATGAAGACTGGAGTAGAATTTTTTTCTATCATAATTGAGATTATGGAAATAAGAATTCTCAGAGAACAAAAATAGTAGCACCTGGATAATTCTCCCAAATAATGTGATTGCACACGCCAGATTATGTGACTACACACTACACACACATGCACACACACTATTGAACCAGAGAAAAACATTCATGAGAATGGTTAGAGATAACTTATGACATCATGGGAAGAAGGAATTTGGGAAGCAGATGTTGGCACATGTGGAAAGTACGTGTAAGATTAGGAGTGAAACAGAAAATTTATTAAAAATAAAATTATTTAAACACTGTGGTTTACAAAGTTGTTTATAGTACTGTGTTACAGGCTTTCGATGTTCCAATCCCAATCCCACCACCAGAGCCATCTTCCCCCCCACCATTGCCCCATTTTCCCAACCATCCCCTCAAGCCTGTTCCCATAGCAGGTACAAAAGAAATTATTTCATTTTTCCTAGCAGTTGCATAGTATTCCATTGTGTACACGATGGCCTCTAAGTGTATGAAGTGCAACCTGCAATGTATAAGAGAAGGAAAAGAGAGAGACGGAGAGAGAAAAGAGATAAAGAATTTGCCATTTAGGCAGGCTATGGAGAGGGGAGGGAATTCTGGGACACTGGTGGTGGGAAATGGGCACTGGTGGAGGGCAGGGTGCTGGGACACTATGTGACCGAAACCTCTAAACATGAACAATGTTGTAATTGTATATCTCACGGTGGTCTAATAAAATATTTAATAAAAAAGAAATTATTTTATATTGCTTATTACAATGAAATGGAGAATGGAATTATCAAAAATATTTTGGCAAAAGAAAATTTGTAAAAATTGTTATTTCTCACCACAATGTTTTTAAGTCCTTGTCTGAGGATTTACTAAACTTGTTACTTGAGCCTTTTGTGTTATGTTTTTTGTTTGCTGGACTTAGATGGCTTCTATGCTACTCTCCCATCTAATTTGGTATGTGCCTACTGGGCTGTCAGTATTGTGGAATTTGAGATGTCTCATTGCCTTGTATTAGCAGGTGTTCCATGGAATGCAGTGGGTTCAACTGGGAAAGCTGGTTTCTGCTCCGCCGGGTGTACCTGTGTCCCACCACGCAGAGACCCGCCACAAGGACCCACCACGCAGAGACCCGCCCCTTCAGAGGAGAGTATTTCAAGCGCAGGAATGCTTGAGCCTAAGACACAGGTACACCAGGCAGAGCAGAAACCAGCTTTCCCCCATTATGCGCGATTTACCTCCGAATTACCGTAAATATTCTACCCACCCCTCTGAGAGAGCCCCACAAAGTAATGAGAATATAGCGCCTGCATGGCAGAGCCTGGCAAGCTGTCAGATGCGTGTTCGATATGCCAAATCCAGTAACAGAAATGTTTATTTTCCTGACCCCGAAAGAGCCCTTTAATACGGCAACAGTAAGAAAGGCAAACAAGCAGTGCCTGATAAAATTTCATGGCCATCCTAGGCTGCCAAAGCGAAGAAGGACTAAAATGAATGTCTGTACTTTCAATGCACGTACACTGGCATCGGAAGCATATATTGAGGATCTGATGCTGTAAGCGCAAAAGATCAAGTACGACATCATTGGTCTGACTGAGACGAGGAGGCGCCAGTTGCATCATGCTGTATTTGACACCGGAGAAGAATTGTTCCTTGGAACATGCGACGAAAGAGGCGCCGGTGGCGTTGGTGTCCTTGTCAACAAGAACATGGCCGCCAACATTGATTCATTTGAATGCCTACCAAACCAAATAGGACGATTATACTTGAAGAGATGTGGCCCACTGCCAGCAATTTCTATCTTCATTGTCTACATACCAACATCCACATACAAAGAAGATGAAATTGAGAAATTCTACATGGAATTGGAGGAGTTCTATCGAAAAGATCACACCTTCTATAAGATCATAGTCGGTGATTTTAATGCCAAGATAGGACCAAAAAGATCGGCTGAAGAACTCCACATCGGGACCCATGGCCTAGAATGGAACGAACAGGGTGAGAGACTATCTGAGTTCATCATGTCCACCAAGACCATTCATGGGAACTCACGGTTCCAGAAAGCTGAAGCGAAACATTGGACATGGGAATCTCCTGGCGGACAGTTCCACAATGAAATTGACCACATCATCTTCAATCGACGGTTTTGTCTGACCCATGTAGCTGTCGTCCCCAAATTCCAAACAGGATCAGACTACCGTCTTCTTCGTGCAAAATTCTACTTCCCGTAATGGGGAGAAAAGGCTGCAAAGTTTAAGAAGAGAACTCCCAGAATGACCACCAACTGGGAACTCTTTGGCACCATTGCAGCAGCATGGGAAGATACCATCATTGACGACATCGATGAAGAATACAACCGACTGGTTCAGCACCTCCATGATCGTGCGAAGAATGCCAAGAGAGAGAAAGACACAAAAGAATGCCTGTCTTCAGAAACTCTCGAGCTCATTCACCAACGTGGCAAGGCGCGAGCCTCAGGAAACCAAATGCTAACGTCCAAGCTTGCTAAACGGTACAGAGAAGCGATAAAAGAAGACCTCAAAGACAGAAGAGCAGAAATACTGGAAGATGCAGCAGAAGCCGGGAAAAGCATTTGCACTGCCCACCTGTCCTTTGCCAACTATAAGACCAAGATGACTGCCCTCCGATGCCCTGATGGATCTATCACATCTTCCAGAAAGGCAATGGAGAAGATTATCCATGACTTCTACTCAAATCTCTTTGATAGTCACATCCACCTGCCCACATACCAAATTCCACAGGATGGATATGTCATTCCCAACATTCTCCCTTCTGAAATCCAACATGCCATCTCGTCGGTAAAGAAGGCAACAGCACCAGGTCCAGACAAAGTCAGACCCGAACACCTGAAGAATCTGCCATCGGTACTTATTAATACACTAGCTCGGCTCTTCACACGCTACCTGTCCGAATGCAAGGTGCCCTCCCAATGGAAAACCAGCAGGACAGTTCTACTGTTCAAGAAGAGAGACATTAACGACATTGGCAACTATTGCCCCATCTGCCTGTTGTCTGTCATCTACAAGCTGTTTACACGAGTCATCCTGAACAGAATTAGCAGAACACTAGAAGAAGGACAACCATGTGAGCAAGCAGGCTTCCGGAAAGGATTCAGCACAATTGACCATATCCACACAGTAACCAAGCTCATCAAGGTTTGTAGGGAGTACAAGATGCCGCTCTGTCTCACGTTCATTGATTTACAGAAAGCCTTTGATTCTGTGGAGACTGAAGCGGTCATCGAAGCCCTAGCCAAGCAGGGTGTTCAAATCCAATACATCAAGATCCTTCGTGAGCTGTATTATGGATTCACCACCAGGATCTCACCATTCTACAATGAAGTGATCATTAATGTGAAAAGAGGGGTTTGACAGGGTGATACCATTTCACCAAAACTCTTCAGCGCCACCCTCGAGAACATCATGCGACAATTAGAATGGGAAGGAATGGGAGTGAAGATAGATGGTCGGCAACTACACCACCTCCGCTTCGCTGATGACATTGTTCTAATAACACCAAACATTAGCCAAGCGGCACAAATGCTGGCTGACTTTGACCGAGAATGTGGAAAGATAGGTCTACAGCTGAATCTAAAGAAAACAATGTTCATGAAGAATGAACTAGTTCCAGAGGCCCCATTCACTCTCAATGGAACAAACATCTCTGAATGCAGCAGTTATGTGTACCTAGGTTGAGAAATCAACATGATGAACGACCTAAAACCTGAGCTGCGCAGGAGGAAGAGAGCGGCATGGAATGCCTTCAAAGGCATCGAAGAAATAGCTAAAAAGGACAAAGAACCTCCAGCTCCGGGCACATCTCTTCGACTCCACCATTCTCCCTGCATTAACATATGCCTCAGAGACCTGGGCCCTACGAAAGCAGGATGAGAATGCTATTCAGGTCTCCCAGAGAGGAATCGAAAGGGCTATGCTTGGAATATCACGCCTCACTCAAGTGAGAGAAGGAATCGGAGTTCTGACCTCCGTCGCTATTGCAGAATCAGGGACGCTGTCTCATTTGCCAAGGCATCGAAAATCAGATGGGCTGGACGATATAATGCGATTTGGAGACAACCACTGGACTAGAGCCATTACAGACTGGATCCCACGGGATGTCAAAAGATCACGTGGCCGCCCACCTACAAGATGGTCAGACTTCCTTGTAAAGACCCTGAAGGAACGGTTTGAGGCTCTTCATATTCCTGAATCAACCAGATGCCATTGGGCTACATTGGCACGTGATAGGGTCCAATGGAAATGTTACTGGCGCCCGCTCGAGCAAATCGATGAATAACGGGATTCAAGTGATCAAGTGAAGTAAAACTTCAGGATTTGTAGAATTGGGCCTTTGACTTGACATGGCTGGGGCTAGGCTGTGGGAGGTGGGTATGGCTGCTGGGGCTTCAGGAAGTATGGGGGCTTGTGGGGGGACGCCATCTGCCCCTATCTGAGGAGACTCGAGATTTTCAGCCTGATTTCCCAGTACCTAGAAATTTCCTGGTATGGTGTCTGCAGAGATTATTAGTGAAGGGATGGGGGTGGAGCCGTTGGTGTGGCTGTAGCAGTGTAGGTGAACTATCTTAAAGGGGAATTTTTTTTTTTTTTTTTAAGTATTTTATAATACCACCGTGAGATATACAAATAAAAAGATATAAAATTAAAAAGTTCATATTTGGGTTTTGGTCATACAGTGTTCCAGCACCTGTCCCTCCACCAGTGCCCATCTCCCACCACCAACATCCCCAGTTCCCTCCCCCCCCTTCCCCAGCCCACCTCCATGGCAGGTTCTTTATTTCTTTCAAGGGGAATTTTTTTTAAAGATGAAATTTACATCACATATAAGTATTTCACAGCAAAAAATTAAGTGCACGGAATTCGCTCACAACCCTAGGATTTTTTTTTCAGTTCTACAGCTGTTTTCCAACTTCAAACTTAAAACCCCGTGTGTAGTAAGTGGCTTCTCCACACAATCCTTCCCTAGTCCCTGGTGGTCATGTCTGTTAGAGCCTAATAGATGGAATTCTTTCAGATATTTTACAGAGATGGAGACATGTCAGAGTTACATGTATGACATGTAACTGCGAGCGGAAAACATCCAGTATCTTTCTTCTTCCTCTTAACACAGTTCCCCAGTAGCGTTTATCTGCTTCCTGTGGCTGAATAGTACTGAGTTGATCTTTCCTGGAAAAAAGTTACCATATTAATACAGTGATTAAATATTTCATTTTAATATTCAAATCTATTACATGTAAATATTCCTTCAGATTAGGCAATGAGCACTCATGACTCACAATTTTGTTTATTTATTTAACAGTATCAGGGAGCTTGTAAATGTGATGCACAGCTCAAAGATCCAATGCCAAGAAGCAAAGATTCTATTCTTGCCTATCAGTATCTAACCTGCCGCAGAGGTCAATTTTTTGGTACATACTTCCAAAGCTGGTTTATACTTTAACAGTACTTTGACATAGTATTTTTCTCTATTTTTATAGATATAGAAGCAATTTTCTGTACTCCTTATGAAAAAACAAAACAAACAATCAACAACAAAAAAAAACAGAGCTTTCTTGGGAATCACTCTAGAGCAGCCAAGAGTTTCCTAAATTGTCTGAAGAGCTTTCTGCTAATTATCTTATTTGGAAATACCTGTTTTACTTTCTCCTGGTGAAAGAACAGCAAGGAAGTTTCATAACAATGAGAAAATGGGGGCCAGGGAGATAACTTCGGGACCCGTGGCCAGCATTGTTTGGTTCCTCTGCCTCCTGTTCAGCTAGGTGTGACCCAGCCCCCTCAGTCCTCTCGCTCCCCAACACCCCCCCCCGCCAACACTACTGGTCTAAGCAATACTGTAATGCTGATCCATTGAGCTACCTAGTCCAATTCACCAGCTATTGCTTGAATGAATGCCAGTGACCCCTGAGCAGTTTAAGAGACCCCTTCAAAAAGTTAGAGAAAGTGACATAGCAAAAATCCACAAAACTTCCAACCTCACATCCACTGTCTAGTTCTTTGACTAGTCTGCCTATGATTTTTTATTTGAAATTCAAAGCTTTCTCTCTAATAAGTCTATCTGATGTTTGTTTAGTGACACTGTTGCCTTAGCCCAGTGTCAGGCTAAATATAGCTGATCTATAAATGTTTGCTGAATGGAATGAGATTGGTTAATTCATAACCATGGTTGATGATTCACAATTTTTATCATTAATCTCTTGTGTTTCCCAGGAGATATATCCTTAGCATATGTGGTGATAGAAATGCTAGGCATGGGTGAAAATATACAAAATGTTCTGGTCTGAGCCAAGTGCAAATTATTTAGTAAGCTGAAAACTGAACAGAGTCCTCTAGCTACCACACCAGTGAGTCAGCCAGCACCTTCCCAGGACATGGTTTCCAGTGTGAGTTCAGCTTCTGGGAAATAGTGTTTTCAGTGTCCATTTTTACCTACTTACTTAGCCCTCTTGAAGGACGAAGTAAATTGCTCATTGCTTATGAATCTTCTTATTTTAGGATTCTGCACTGTATATTCTCTGGGAAAATCTGACCACAGAAACTCACTCTATTCTGTGCCAGTGTTGTTTTAAGAGCAGTGGCATGCTCCTAATGAGTAAGAACAGAGGCTTCTCATGTGAAGGAAGATATCTAAGCTCATGTTTCTAACCCAATTCATGTTTTCTGCATATGATGGTAAAGGAAAATATCAATTAGGTTGTATTTAAGAAAGTTCTTGGTGATTTGGTTTTATGATCTAGTTAATGAACAATGCTGCTAACCATTACAAGGCTACTATGAAGAAAAGATTATCATTGTCGCATGTTACAGAGAAGGAAACTAGAATGGGACACTTACAAGAAGCTAAAGAAATTTACATGATGTTCAGTTGAACGTTGAATGTTGGGATCCTGACTTTAAAGTCCATCTCATTACCACTGCCTCACCCACAACAGAAAATAGGAAAGTGCTTTAAAATACTCTCACAGTGGCATAATAAATTTTTTTTTAAAATCTGAGACCTTATGTTATTGGCTCTGGTTGATGACATGAGCGGAGCACAGGTGAACCTGTGTCAGTTGCTTTTATGTAACTGGGAGTGTCCAACACAGAAAGGAGGAATGGAGCCATGCAATTTCCTGTCCATTAGTCCCAGAATCCTCCAAGGAAGGAACTCAGTTTAAGAGGAAAGGCTTTTGAAAGAGGTATGCTTAGGGTGTAGACTAAGAATAACTATTGAGGAGAAATGGGGGGGAACCTTCTCTTGCTTTCTGTGTTGAACCTGCACTAATCACCAGCAATTTATTTAATTTCTACCTTATTTTATTTTATTTTTGATTTTTTAAAAAATATTTTATTATATCACCATGAGATATACAATTACAAAGATGTTCATGTTTGGGTTTCCGGTCATACAGTGTTCCAGCACCCATCCCTCCACCAGTGCCTATTACCCACCACCAATGTCCCCGATTCCCTCCCCCGCCCCCCAGCCTGCCTCTATGACAGGTTCTTTATCTCTTTTCTCTCTCTCTCTCTTTTTCTCCCTCTTTCTCTCTTCTCTTACACATTGTGGATTGCACTACATACATTTAGAGGTTCTCATGTGTATCTTTTTGTCTGTATTCAATGCTCAGGTCACTTTCGCCAATTATTAGCACACTGCTCCCTTCTCTATCTTACCTAACCTCTGACTCCCACACGTTTGTGGTAGATTTCACCTTTGACAAGACCTCTTGATCTATGTTTTGCCTGACCTTGGATATTTTACCAGCAATTTTTACCCAACCCCTGGAAAGGGGAGTGGATAAAAGAGTAGAGTTGCTTTGGAGATAAGGAATATTTCTCCAGTTTAATGTGAAATGGTCATATCTCAGAGGTAGTAGATCATGGAAAACTGGTCAGTGAGCCATATCTCCTATGAGCTAAAACATAGGCTTTAAGGGTCACTAAAATCATTAATAAGCATGTGAAAAAAAACTTTAATCTACACTTTCATTGTAGTTCTGCCCTGTCCACAAAGAGAGCAAAGTCTAACCAGCAGAGATGGAGAAGCACAGTGGCCCACATATATGGTCTGAGCAGGTAATGGGTGTCTGCCAGAATCTCCTTGGCTTGGACATCATAGAGAGCCAGATGTCTTCTACTTGGTTCTATGCTCCTACTTTTCTTCCCAGCTGCTGAGACTGGAGAGATATGAGGTGTATGTTGCCTTTTCTAAGGCAAGCAAAACACCCAACTATTTCCCAAGAGAAAGGATAAAGCAAATGCAGTGTTTGTAAAATTCATTGGAGACTTCTTTATGCTACCTATAAATTGTTAATGCCTGGCATTGTAATTTATAATATAATTTGACTGTGCTCTCTAAATAAATCTTTTTTGGATTTACTTCCATAACAGCAATTAAAAAAGTATAGCTGATGCTCATGAACTTTGTTGCCCTTGTATTTTCAGTTCTTTGTCTATCTTTTTGCAGATGGTAGTATACCTTTGATATACCAGAGAAAGAAATAATTCATCTTTAAAATAGAATATTTAAAATATATACAGGATATATCAAGCACTGATAAAACTTCACAAGAAGAAAACAGTCAAATCCATCAAATATTGGGGGGAAAGAAATGAACAGAAACTTTGACAAAAATAAATTTGAATGGCCAAAAGGCATATGAAAAAATGCTAATCATGGGGCCGGAGTGATAGTCCAGCAGGTAGGGCATTTGCTTTACACAGCTGACCCGGGTTTGATCCCCAGCACCCCATATGGTCCCCTGAGCACTGTCGGGAGTAATTCCTGCATGCAGAGCCAGGAGTAACCCCTGAGCACCACCAGGTGTGACCCAAAAAGCAAAAAAAAAAATGCTCATCACATAATCATCAGGGAGATGCAAATCAAAGCAACAATGAGGTATCATCTCACACCACAGAGACTGGCACACATCCAAAAGAATAAAAACAACAGATGCTGGTGCGGATGCAGGGAGAAAGGGACTCTCATCCATTGTTGGTGGGAATGTCGACTGGTACAACGCTTTTGGAAAACAATATGGACATCCCTCCAAAAACTAGAAATTGAGCTCCCATTTGACTCAGCCATACCACTCCTGGGAATATACCCTGGGAAGTAAAAACACACAACGGAAACAACATCGGCACTTTTATGTTCATAGCAGCACTATTCACAATAGACAGAATCTGTAAACAACCAGAGTGTCCAAGAACAGATGACTGGATACAGAAAATTTGATACATCTACACAATAGAATACCATGCAGTTGTTAGGAAAAAAAGAAGTTATGAAATTTGCATAGATGGACAAGGAAAGGATCATGTTGAGTGAAATTAGCCAGAAGGAAAAGGACAGATATAGAATTATTGCATTTATTTGCATGATATAATATATCACACAAATATTGGTATCATATATACATATACATATGTATATACATATATATATGATACCAATATCCAAGGCCAGGCAGAACATGGATCAGGAGGTCTTGTCAATAGGTGGAATCAACTGCAAAGGTGTGGGAGTCAGAGGTTAGGTAAGACAGAGAAGGGTACAGTGGGCTAATGATCATTGAAAATGTTAATACCAGCCTAGAACTGAGCATTGAATATAGGCAAAGAGATACACATGATAATCTCTAAATGTATGTATTGCAAGCCACAATGTGTAAGAGAAGGATGAGAGAGAGAAAGAGAGAAAAGAGATAAAGAACCTGCCATAGAGGCAGTCTAGAGGAGGGGGAATGTATTGGGGACATTGATGGTGGGAAATGGGCACTTGTAGAAGGATGGGTGCTGGAACACTGTATGACTTAAAACCAAACATGAACATCTTTGTAATTGTATATCTCATGGTGGTATAATAAAATATTACAAAGAAAACCCCCCAAAAAAAATAAAACATAATTCATCAAGAAAGTGAAAAAATGTAGCTAAATAGTTCATTATAGTCATAAGAACTTTATATAAGATACATTTTCTATCATCAGAACAACTTTAGTTGTTAATTTTTTATTAGAATATATTCATTTTTCATTTGGAGAAGTTAGGGTTTAAGAGACACAAGGCATACAAGGAAGAGAAGAACTGGATATGAACTCCATTCTTCAGAATTTAAGCCCAAAGCTTTCCTGCTTTATTTCATATTCCCTATTGTCCGTCCGTCCATCCATCCATCCATCCATCCATCCATCCATCCATCCATCCATCCATCCATCCATCCATCCATCCATCCATCCATCCATCCACCTACCCACCCACCCACCCACCCATCCATCCATCCATCCATCCATCCATCCATCCATCCATCCATCCATCCATCCATCCATCCATCCATCCATCCATCCATCCATCCATCCATCCATCCATCCATCCACCCACCCACCCACCCACCCACCACCCATCCATCCATCCATCCATCCATCCATCCATCCATCCATCCATCCATCCATCCATCCATCCATCCATCCATCCATCCATCCATCCATCCAACCATCCATCCATTCATCCATTCATCCATAATTAATTCATTTAAAAACTTTGGAATGCTTATTATGATAATGATATAGATATAAGAAAAAGTGTGGTACTGGAATAAGGGAGAACAATGAAATAAAATTGGGAAATTAGGGATACACCTTCAGACAGATGCATAGCTTATCTATGACAAAGGAGCTGAAAGCATAAAGTAAATCACAGAAAATTTTTTTCAATAAACAGTGCTGGAAAAACTAGATACAGAAAAATAAAAAAGTGGAATTGTATCTCACACCAAAGACTATGTGAATCTATAAAATATATTAAAGTATACAATAACACAAAAGTGGTAAAATTTAACACCTATTACCACTAGATAGACAAATTAGGCAAAAATGATCAGAAAACACTTGTCTTGAAGGAAGAGGTAGGCATGGCAGACATATATAAGCCCTTCATCCCTGAAGAGTTGAGTAGACGTTTTCCAAATGCACAAGGAACATTCTCCAAGATAGACCATATGTGGATTCACAAAACATATCCATAAAATAAAAAAGATAGCAATTGTATTAAATATTCCCTCAGACTATGATTCTTGAAAATGAAAGTGAATTACAAACAGAAATGGGGGAAACTTGAACACTTTGATATTAAACAACTTACTATCGAGAAACCAGTAAATTAAAGAGGAAATCAAAGTAGAAATTAAAAAATATATATTGGCAGGTGGCAGACGGGAGACAGGCTTGTCTACACCCAGGGCTCTGCCCTGTGGGACCTGGATGGTTGATGGTCTAACATAGGAAAAGACTGGCCCTCCTGGGGTGAACCCAGAGCCAGAGCAGAGCCTGGCAAGTTATCCATGGTGTATTCAATATGCCCAAATCAGTAACAATAATGGACCTCATTCCCAATGAATGGAGACGTTACTGGTGTCAGCTCGAGCAAATTGATGAACGGGAAGATAAGTGATACAAGTGGCAAGTGAACATTAACAGGACAAAACTCAAATTACCAAGCATTGGGGAATTTGTGTGGAGCAATAAGGAGGTGAATTAGAGTTACAGAGGATTGTAGCAGAGGATTTGGGGCACTTTGGTTGTGGTGGTGTGTATTAACTTTTTGTATAAATACATCAATGTCAAAACTATTGTAAAAAATGTCACCTAGCCTATAATTTACAATAGATACAATTACTTTGTAAAAAATCAGATACAAAAAAAGAAGCAAAAATCAAGTATTATAAATTATAGTACTTAAATTATATAAAAAGGAATATTTTTTAAGCTAATGTAAATAACTTTAAATATGGAGGATAATCTCCAAATCTCCAAATTACGATTTGGATGACCGCTGGACTAGAGCTGTTACCGACTGGATCCCACAGCATGTCAAAAGCTCACGTGGCCACCCATCTACAAGATGGTCAGACTTCCTTGTCAAGCCCCTGAAGGAATGGTTTGAGGCTCTTCATATTCCTGAATCAACCAGATGCCATTGGGTACATTGGCACGTGATAGGGTCCAATGGAAATGTTACTGGCGCCCGCTCAAGCAAATTGATGAATAACAGGATTCAAGTGATCAAGTGATCAAGTGATGGAGGATAATATTGGTGATAAATGGAAATAATATCTTTAAACTTAGAGATCACTTGATCCTCAGCCTGAATCTTTGGAACTTCTTGTGGGCAAAACCAGACATGGGTGTTTTGAGAGAAGTTTTGCATATGATGTGAATAAACAAATATGATACAACTAGAGGAACTAAGAAAATTAAGAATTTGAGGTTAAATAAATGACTTTATGGTTGTAAGATAGTCCTGTAGTAGTTGAAAATGAATTTTGAATTACTCAGATTCTCAGTGTTTAATGTCGTCTGCATAGTTGATAAGAAATGCATATCATATGGCATTTTCCTTAACTGTGTATTTTAGTATGATTTTGTGATGATTAACTGAAATGTCCCATACTGGTGAGAAAAGAAAGTAGAAAAATATGCAAATGAGAAATTATGCTATGAAACCAATTGCTTCTAGGAATGAATTTAAAAATTGTGATTAAATTCTGATTAAGGTATTATGTACATATTATCCTACCCAAAGTTCTGAATCAGATGGGATAATTTTGGAATTAGGCGTAATTGACTGCAAAAAAAGAACAAATAAAAATATTTCCAACCATCCAATTCAATCAGGGATTTGAAGTTGAATGTGCAATTTCCTCTTAATGTCATACAACTCTACAAAGGGAAGAAAACTTTTTTGTTTTTTCCCCCCCCATAAAACAAAAACATTTACTGTTCTTATTTTATTTTATTTTTATTGAATCAGTGTGAGATACAATTACGAGGTTGTTCATGGTTGGGTTTCAGTCATATAATATTCCAACATCCGGACCTCCACCAGTGTGCATTTCCCACCACCAATGTCCCCAATATTCCTTTTGCCACTCCTCACCCCAGTCTTTGCTTCTTTCTGCCCCCTCACCTCTCTCCCTCCGGGAATTATGGTTTGCAAAACAAATACTGCCAGGTTATCATGTTTGTTCCTTTACCTACTTTCAGCAGGCAGTTCTTGTCCAGAGTGATCATTTACCACTGTCTTCGGCGTACTGGTTCCTTCCCTGTCCCAACTGCCTTTTCCTGAAGCACTTGAAGCAGGCTTCCAACCAGGTCTGTTCCTCTCCTTCTGACTCATCTCACTCAGCGTGATACTCTCCATGTCCATCCATGCGGGGCCGCTTGCGGCCGCACGGTTCATCAATAAATGCTTTATTTGGAGGTGTTTAAATAATATGCCTCCCGCACAGCAGGCCTAGCAAGCTTCTCGTGTTGTATTTGACATGCCAAATGCCAGTAACAATTATATTAGGTCATTCCCATGACCTAATATAATGGTTTGAGGCTCTTTATGTTCCTGTAGCAAGCCGATGCCCTTTGCTCTACTGGCATGAGACAGGACATATGGAGATATTACTGGTGCCCGCTCTAGCAAATAGATGATTAACGGGAAGATCGTGATCGTGATCGTGATTTTTCCAAATAGTTACATAGTATTCCATTGTGTAGATGTACCATCCTTTCTTTAATCAGTTGTCTCTTCTAGGACACTCAGGTTGTTTTCAGATTCTGGCTATTGTGAATAGGGCTGCCAGAAATAGAAGTTGCAGACAGCATTTCTGTTGTGGATTTTTGAAACCCCAGGGTATATTTCCAGAAGTGGTATTGTGGGTCATATGGAAATTCAATTTCTAGCTTTTTAAGAAATTCCCAGATTGTTTTCCAAAAAGGCTAAACCAATCGGCATTCCCACCAACAAAGAAGGAGAGTGCCTTTCTCCCCACATCCATGCCAGCACTGGTTGTTCTTGTTCTTTCTGGTGTGTGTCAGTCTCTGTGGTATGAGATGATACCTCATTGTTGTTCTGATTAGTATCTCCCGATGATTAGTGATGTAGAGCATTTTTTTCTTGTTTGAGGCTCTTCCTGTTCCTGGAGCAAGTAGATGCCTTTGGGCTACACTTGCTTGAGACAGGACATGTGGAGATATTACTGGTGCCCGCTCGAGCAAATCGATGACGAATGGGAAGACAGTGATACAGTGATACCATTGTGAGATATACAATTACTAGATGCTCACTTCTGGGTTTCAGTTATACAGTGTTCCAGCATCCATCCCTCCATCCATGCCCCCCCCCCCACCACCAATGTCCCCACTTCTCTCCCCCTCCTCAATCCTTCTTCATGGCAGTTTCTTTATCTCTTTTCTCTCCTTCTCTCTCTCTTCTTCTCTTTCTCTCCCTCTCTATCTCCTCTCTCTCTCCCTCTCTCTATCTCACTTCCCTCTCCTACACATTGTGAATTGCAATACATACATCTAGAGGTTATCATGTGTACCTTTTTGCTATATTCAATGTTCAGTTCTTGGATGGCACCATCATTCTCAATGATTACCAGCACTCTGTTCTCTTCTCTGTCCTACCAGCCTCTGACTCCCACAAGTTAGTGGTATACTAGGTTTTAAGATATCGTGTGGGCACTTTGCACCTGCGCGCTACTGGAATCAGGCTGTGTCCTGCTGTGGGTCCGGACCTTGAGGATGGCTGTGGTTGTGTTGTGCAAGGTTTTCTGACTTCTGGGGGGCTTGGCGAGGGAACAAGCCAAGGATCCAAACTTCTCCCCAAGGCACTCCACCCATTAGTCTAGTGCAGGGCAGGCAGGCAGAAAGGCTGCCCTGTACCTGAATACCTGGCTCTCGGCACCTAGAGCCGCGACAGCCTGATATTTCTTCTTAGAAGAAGTTTCTGTTCATTTCTCCTCCCTAATTTTTGGTGGGGTTGCATTATTTTTCTTGTAAAGTTCTACCAGTGCCTTATATATCTTGAATATTAACCCAATATCAGATGAGTACTGGGTACATGTATTTTCCCAATCTGTGGGATGTCTTTGTATCTTGGTCATGGTTTCTTTTGAAATACAGAACATTCTTAGTTTAATGTAATCCTATGTATTTATCTGCTTTCATTTGGTTGGTCAGTCATGTTTCATTCTTGAAGATTCCTTTATCTTCAATGTCACAGAGGGTTCTGCCCACATTTTCTTCCATGTAGCTTATGGATTCAGGTCTGTTATTAATATCTCTAACCCATTTTACTCTGCCTTTTGTGCCTGGTGTTAGAAAGAGGTCTGAGTTCATTATTTTTTTGCATGTAGCTGTCCAGCTTTCCCAGCACCAACTGACTACAGCAAACATTATTCTCAGTGGGGAAGAAAAAACTAAAGGCTTTCCTCCTAAGATCAGGCATCTCCAATATTCCTTACGGTTCTTCACAGACAATGTAGACAACAGGGAAGTTCTAGTGATTTAGACAGCAAGCTCTCTAGGAGTTCAGGTAGAGGGAATCACTTTAGACTAGGGCGGCCATGAGAAGATGGCCGCCCTAGTCTGACGATGGAATTTGTTTACAACTGGGAGATTTTTATTGGTAAAGAGAGATAAGGAAGGTATTCAGGTCAGTGTCCTGGGGAGAGTTGGTACTTAAGCATGAACCAAAAGGTATCTGTTCACCCTCTTTCCTGGCAGATGGAAAAAAAGGCAATTTTTAAAAGCAATCTTTAATCTCTCAGATGATCTTTCGAATTTCTTTGGTATCTGTTGTGACAACTCCTTTTCACTTATGACTTGGTTTACTAGGATCCTCTCTCACACACACAACAGAGAGACAGAGAGAAAATGAACTATGATATTCTTGATGAATACATATGCAAAGATCCTCAACAAAATACTAGTGAATCCAACAATTCATCAAAAACATACATCATGTCCAAGTGTGATTCATCCTGGGGATGCAAAGATGGTTTAACATATGGAAGTCAATATAAATAATATACCATATCAATAAAAGAAAAATCAAAACCATATGATCATATCTATAGTTGCAGTGAAAGCATGGGACAAGATCCAACACCCACTCACGATTAAAAAATATCTCAACCAATGTGGAATTGAAGGAAGTTTTCTTAACAGTCAAAACCATTTACCACAAGCCCACAGCAAACATTGTACCAAAGTGGGGAAAAAAAGCCTTCTCAATCATGCCACTTCTATTCAATATAGTATTGGAAATACTAGTCAAAGCAATTAAGCAAGAAAAGGATATTAAAGGCAGCCCCGATAGGAAAGGGAAAGTCAAGTTGTCATTGTCTGAAAATGATATGATAAAGAGATGCTTCCAGTCCCTGCACCAGGCTGAGTCAACTGGGGTACCCCATAGGGAGACATGAGTTCCCAGCTCTCCCAACAGAGTTCCTACAGCCAAAAGATTGCTTTAGATATTAGTATGGGATGTGGTGGTGGTTATTATTCTATATGAATTTTAGGATAATTTGCTTTTTTCCTTTGAAAAATGTCATGGGTATCCTTACAGGGATGCACTGAATTCACATGTAGGATATAAAGAAACATAATAACAAATACCCAAAGACAATGGAAACAAAAACATGATAACTGGTCACTTGTCATTTGTCTACCCATTGTTCATCAATTTGCTTGAGGGGCACCAGTAATGTCTCCATCCTTTGGGAATGGGGTTCATTACTGTTACTATTTTTGGCATATTGAATACACCATGGTAGCTTGCCAAGCTCTGTCATGGCTCTGGGTTCAGTGATAACTGGTATTCACTATGAAATGTGCCACTTAGGGAGGTGGGACTTGGGGATAGAACATGAAGGAGGCTTTTGCTATGGTATTCTTAGGGAATAGGAGGCAGTGCTGAAAGGTGGTATAGTGTTATGTATGAGACCCTATCAGTACTGGAAACCACAGTGCAAATATATATATATATATATATATATATATATATATATATATCACTGTATCACTGTATCACTGTCTTCCCGTTCATCATCGATTTGCTCGAGCGGGCACCAGTAACATCTCCATATGACCTGTCTCATGCAAGTAGAGCCCAAGGGCACCTGCTTGCTCCAGGAACATAAAGAGCCCCAAACCATTCCATCAGGTCATGGGAATGAGGTCTGTAATTGTTACTGGTATCTGGCATATCAGATACAACACGGGTAGCTTGCCAGGCTCTGCCGTGCGGGTGGCATACTCTTGTAGTCATACCCCCCCCCCCCATAAAAGCAAATTATCTTCAGGAAAACCAAAATAAATGTTTACAGTTGCGTAAAAACCATATATATGTATATATATATATGGCAGACATGGGGCAGAGCTGCTACTGGCTCTCCCTGTGACCAGCCGCTCACGAGGTGCCCGGGAGGGATAGTGGGTTCTAGCCCTGGCCCACCACCCCAGCAGAGCCTCGCAACAAGCCAGACGATCCCCCACTCCATGAGGGCCTCCATTTTCCACATCTGGACTTCTCTCGTCATAACTCCACCCAGCAGACCAGCCTATCACAGCCTGGCTCACGCGCCGCAAGTGGCCGCGCGGTTCATCAATAAATGCTGGACTTAGAGATGCCTACAAGACTATGCTACCTGCACGGCAGAGCCTGGCAAGCTACCCGTGTTGTATTTGATATGCCAAATACCAGTAACAATTATAGACCTCATTCCGGAATGGATTGAGGCTCTTTATGTTCCTGGAGCAAGCAGATGCCCTTGGGCTCTACTAGCATAAGACAGGACATATGGAGATGTTACTGGGGCCCACTCGAGCAAATCGATGATGAATGGGAAGACAGTATATATATATATATATATATATATATATATATATACTGTCTTCCATTCATATATATATGAATATATGATATATATGTAATATATATATTACATATGATATATATATATATATTACATATGATTATATAGTGCCTCTTCTAGAAGCTGAATGGTGTGGACAGTGGGTGGGAGGGAGGCAAATGGGGTTGGAGAGGGGCATTGGTGGGGGAAGTGGACACTGGTGAAGGAATCGGTTTTGAAACATTGTATGCCTGAAACCCAATCATAAAAAACTTTGTTATTTCATGGTGAAAAAAATTTAAATAAAAATAAAAAAAAATAAAAATCATAACCAAAAAACAAAAAATAGCACTTCATACCCTGTTCCAAAGATGATTTAAGAACAACAAATTTCTGATGTTCCCAGAACTTGGAAATTATTAGAAGAGAGAATCTATAAATTTGAAGAAATATTAATGGAGGAAATGAAAGATTTCATTCCAACTAAATTGAAGAGGAAAAGAAAATAAAAGAAGGACATGCAGCAGAATGGAAAATCTAATTAGTGAACTTGAAGAGAAGGCACATTTTGTCATCAATAAAATAATAGAAAAGTGACATTTTTTTCTTTTTTTTGATGTCACACCCAGCCATGATCAGGGGTTACCCCAGGTTCTGCACTCAGGAATTACTCCTGGTGGTGCTCTGGGGAGCATATGGGATGCTGGGGATCGAACCTGGATCAACTACATGCAAGGCAAAAACCCTATCCACTGGACTATCAGTCCAGCAAAAAGTGACTTTTAAAATGAGAAAAATGTATCACTGTATCACTGTCTTCCCGTTCATCGTCGATTTGCTTGAGCGGGCACCAGTAACATCTCCATATGACCTGTCCCATGCAAGTAGAGCCCAAGGGCACCTGCTTGCTTCAGGAACATAAAGAGCCTCAAACCATTCCATCAGGTCATGGGAATGAGGTCTATAATTGTTACTGGTATCTGGCATATCAAATACGACACGGGTAGCTTGCCAGGCTCTGCTGTGTGGGTAGCATACTCTTGTAGTCATCTCAAAATCCAGCATTTATTGATGAACCACGCGGCTGGTCTGCTGGGTGGATTTCTGACGAGGGGGAATTCCAGATGTGGAAAATGGAGGTCCTCATGGAGTGGGGGTCGTCTGGCTTGTTGTGAGGCTCTGCTGGGGTGGTGGGCCAGGGCTAGAACCTGCCATCCCTCTTGGGCACCTCATGAGTGGCTGGGCACAGTGAGAGCCAGTAGCAGCTCTTGAGAAAAATGTAACTTGACAATTTAAACAATAACAAGAGGAACAGTCTTTGTATCAGAGAAAGTCCAGAGGGAAGCAAAGAAAGAGTGGTTGCTGGAAAATAATAGTTGAGAGCTCCCACAATTGGTAGAGGGGAATGTATACACCGATGAAGAACGCCAAACAAAATTACACCAAACTGAGGAACACCAAGACACCTTGTAATCAAAATGGCAATAAACTGGCTCCCAGGCCTGCCCATGCTTCCTTCCCATACTTCCAATACAAGTACTCCTGGGGGCTGTACCAGAATCCTCCTTGCTCCCTGCTTGATCCTTACTTTGATTCCTTCCCATACTCTGTTCCCCACAGTCATTGCATGCAACATTGAAAGTAAGGGCAATGTTGGCCCCATCCCCCCAGCACTCTCTTCCCCCACCCCCCCACCGTGGACTGTATCACTGTATCACTGTCTTCCCGTTCATCTTCGATTTACTCGAGCGGGCACCAGTAACATCTCCATATGACCTGTCTCATGCAAGTAGAGCCCAAGGGCACCTTCTTGCTCCAGGAACATAAAGAGCCTCAAACCATTCCATCAGGTCATGGGAATGAGGTCTATAATTGTTACTGGTATCTGGCATATCAAATATGACACGGGTAGCTTGCCAGGCTCTGCCGTACGGGTAGCAAACTCTTGTAGTCATCTCAAAATCCAGCATTTATTGATGAACCGGGATCATACCCGGGTCGGCCATGTGCAAGGCAAATGCCCTACCGGCTGTGCTATCACTCCGGCCCCAGGAGTAATTCCTGAGTAACCCCGAGTAATTGCTGGGTGTGATCCAAAAAAAGACAAAATCAAACAACAACCAAAAACAAAAAAAAAAAAACCCAATTGGCTGCATCAATAAGGGCCATCCTCGATCACAAGCCAGAGAGAGAGACTCAGAGTGGGGGTGGGGGAGTCAGGTAGGGCCCTTGCCTTATACACAGCTGACCTGGGTTTGACCCCGGCATTCCTTATGCTCATTCCCCCAATATGGGATGCTGGGGAGTGATCCCTGAGTGCAGAGCAAGAGTAAACCCTGAGCACTGCTGGGTAAGGCCCAAAACAAAAACAAACAAAATAAATAAAATTGAGCTTCAGGAAGTTTCAGGTTGTTCAGCAGGCCAAGCACCTCAAAGGCTGTGAACGGAGGACGGGCATCTGGTTCCTGCCTGATGGCCGGAGGCAGGACTGGGGTGCTGGTGAGAGGGCACAGTGCCCAGCAGCGAAGAGCGAAGCCCCTGGAGAAGTCAAAAAGCTGAGGCTGAAGCTGTAGGTGGGAGTGGTCTGACCACAGGAGCTCCTCCGCAGCCTTTTGCATGAACCTCTGAGGGGCAGGGAGAGGGCTGAGGTGCGCAGGTGAGCTGAGAATACACAAAGCAAGTATTATCCTCTCCCTTGCAAGCTAAGCTGAGGCCTTCCAGTTGCCCAAAACCCTGAGGCAAAAGTCCTTGGCTGACAATTGCTCCTTGGAAACATGGAAAACATGGGCCCCAAGGTTTGAAAATGTGGGAAGCAAATGTGATCATCGGGGATTTATGAGTCCCAGTTTCTGCCCCCTGGTTCTCCGGAGGTTTTGGGCCACACCTGGCTGGTGTTCTGGGACAATATGTGGTGCTTGGGATCAAACCAGGATTAGCTGTGTGCAAGGCAAGTGCCTTAATTCCTCTATACGGTCTCTCTAGACCATTAATATTCATAACACTGTACAATATATTATATAAAATAATTTCATAGGACTGTAGAGAATGCAGCGGGTAAAGCTGCACCAGAGTTGGGGGTGTAAAATCCACAAAAAGGGGTAGAACTCCTGGTAAGCACCGAAACTAAAAAGGTCTGAGCCATCATGATCAGGAAGGGCCACCTCGGGCAAGCATGTGTGTGAGGTCTACAGTGACCTCTCGCAAGCAGAAGAGAGTGTGACCCCCAACTCAAGAAGCAACCGAGTGTACTGCATGTGGTCTGCATGTGACCCCCTGGTGAGCACCACAGCTGGAAAATGAGCAAACACCCAGGGAAGGGGAAAATAAAGGGTCCAAGAGATAGTATAGCAGGTAAGGTGATTGATCCCTGGCATCCCATAAGGTTCCCAAGCCCCATCAGTTGTCCCTGAGCACAGCCAGGTGTGACCCCCCCCAAAAATTCCTCTCCCCAAAAAATAAAAGATAAAGGATCTGGGGAACTGGCTGGAACAAGTTTTGTATACAGGAGCCCCTGGTTCACTTCCTGATGTGATGTGATCTGTGTACTGCCAGGTATAGCTGCCAGATATACCCACAATCCAAAAAAGAAAAGAGAGGGGAGGGGCCAGAGCGATAGCCCAGCGGGTAGGGCATTTGTGAGGGCGATCTGGCTGCGACATCTGTCACCCCATTGATCGCCAGGGTTGATTTGGCTGATCTGGCTGGCTAGGCGGGTGTCCCCTTCCTCCCTCACCGCTCCATGTGCGTCCCTCCCGAAGCTGCACGCTGTCGAAGAGGATGGCCTTCCCGAATAGAGACGGACCGTGGACTTAAAAACCAAAAAATAAGTGACCTAGGGGGACAAGGCAGAACATTAATAGCTTATAGAGGATAGATTTCTCTTTGTTCCTTTCTCTCTTTGTTTGTGGGTTAATTTTAGAAAACTTCCCATTGTTTTTAGTGTTGTCCCATAGAAAACAGTCAAGTAACACAATTACTCTAATCAACCTTCAAAACAACTTATTTCTAATTTGAATATTATCATTTTTGCTAACAAATATTTTGAAAATCTTGATTCTGGAAAGATAGCCCTACAGTAGGTAGGATATTTGCCTTGTACACTGCCAACCTAGGTATGGTTCCCTGAGAACCACTAAGAGTGATTCTCGAGTGCAGAGCCAGGAGTAACCTCTGAGTATATAAAAACAAATATCTTGAAAATGTCCTTTTTTGGCTTTGGAATCACACATACAAATCATGCCTTACTCCTGGTGTGTCTCTGAGGACCACCTAGGTGGCAGAGACTGAAATGGCCACTGTATCCTGTACCATGTGTACAGGTTGGAGAGCAGACCCAGACAGCAGTCAGGTAGGGGTGAAGAGTGGGTAGAGAGAGAGCAAGCAAGCAGAAGAGAGTTACTTCTTATACCCCTCTAGCCCCAGAGCCAGCCCACAAGGACAGGTCTCAGTCAGGCCCAAAGTCAATCACTTCTAGGTTCTCATCCCCAAGTGAAATTGCCTTGCCCAGGCCATTCAAATGCTAATTCGCCCTAGCCAAGATCTACCTCACAAACATTACTGAAGACACTTTGTAGAGATAGGTGTCAGGATACCTGATATGAACTGTATCTCAGGATTAATACATGGGAAAGGCTTATATCTATACCATGAATATCCTACAGCCAGATATGTATTTCTCCAAACTTCCACAAGATCCTTATCTTTACTTCAGGATTGTTAAGTATACCAGTCTTTAAAATTATTTAGAGCCATGATCTCTTGCCAGGAGGCAAATAGCATTCCTCTCTGATTTAGTTAGGGCTATTTTATTTAAAGAAGGATCCAAATGCAGCAAGGAGAACTCTGGTAGAACTGCCCAATTCCATCGAGGGATCTGTGGGAGTATGAGAGGAAATACTTATACCAGCTAACATAGAATTCAAGGTAAGAATATTGCACCACATAGAGTCACAGATCCAAACTCTCTTCCGCCCTCTATATACAATGTGACCTGCAGATCGCTCCAGGCAAGATGTAGAGACTCTGGGCAGTTGTGACCAGGATATTTGTTGCACTAAACATGCCCTACAAGGAATATTGAATTGTCTCTTGAAAAACAAAAAATAAGTTGAACAGAAAATATTAGCTTTATTCCTATGTGTGTATTTCTCAAACATAAATGGTAACTAACACTCTTAGTTTGCTAATCTAACTAAATGTCAATGGGCTAAGTTATCCCTTAAAAAGGTAGAGTTGCTGGATTGATCAGTAAACAAAATTTAACCTTTTCTACTTATAGAAAGAGTATTTGAATTTGCATAATTAAAGACAATCTCTGAGCGAAAGGATGGAAGGTAATCATACTAGCTAATCATTTGTATTACTTGTCTTCCTGTTGTTCATCGATTTGCTCAAGCGGCACCAGTAACATTGCCATTTTTCCCTGTCACATGCTAGTATAGCCCAAGGGCCTCTGCTTGCTCCAGAAACATGAAGACCCTCAAACCATTCTTTCAGGTCATGGGAATTAGGGTCTATCATTGTTACTGTTTTTGGCATATCTAAATCAACACAGGTAGCTAGCCAGCCTCTGCTGTGCGGGTGCTCTTAGGTATTTTCATTTACTGATGTACCGTGTGGCTGCAAAGCAGCCATGTGCAACAGGGAGAGCCAGTAGCAGCTCTGCCCCATGTATCTGCATCTCTGGTTCATGGCCGACAGCCCTGGAGCAGTTTGTGGGTGGGGCCACTGGGCCTCCCGGATGGGACCGAGTGGGGGAAAGGGACCCCAGCTCCATCTCCAGGGAAGCCCAGTGACTTTAGCCTCTGAGACCAGCATACCTGGGCTTGAAATAGGCTTCTCTCTGGGGTGGGGCTCTGACAAGTCAGGCTTGAGAGTAGCTTCTATCTTGGGTGGAGCTCTGACGAGCTGTGGAATACACACATTAAAATGACTGCCATAATGGTGGGTGGGGTTCCTCTAGCTTCTTCAGAGACTCTATTCGGGTGGCAGACCGGGGCCCGAACCCGCCCCCCCCTCCTGGATACCTCATGATAAACTGAGCATAGGGAGAGCCGGTAGCAGCTCTGCCCTGTGTATCTGTGTCTCCGGTTCATGGCCAACATACTAGTTAATAGTAGGTTTAAAAATTAGAGACATTAAGTTGTAACACTTTAATCACTGTATCACTGTCTTCCCGTTCATCATCGATTTGCTCGAGCGGGCACCAGTAACATCTCCAAATGTCCTGACTCATGCAAGTAGAGCCCAAGGGCATCTGCTTGCTCCAGGAACATAAAGAGCCTCAATCCATTCCATCAGGTCATGGGAATGAGGTCTATAATTGTTACTGGTATTTGGCATATCAAATCTGACTCGGGAAGCTTGCCAGGCTCTGCCGTGTGGGGACACTTTTAATACTTAATTTTTTATAAAAGGGTTGTGGAACAAGTCACTGAGACATAAAAGACTTCACGGATACAAATATAAAGTATTAATATAGTCAAACTATCCATTTTATAAAAAATCAATATCAACATTTAATGTCACTTGCATCACCTGTATCACTTATCTTCCCATTGTTCATCGATTTGCTCCAGTGGGGACCAGTAGCATCTCCAAATGTCCTGTCTCATGCTAATGTAGACAAAGGGCATCTGCTTGCCTCGGGAACACGAAGAGCCTGAAACCATTCATTCAGGTCATGGGAATGAGGTCTATAATTGATACTAGTTTTTGGCATATCAAATATGACACTGGTAGCTTGCCAGGCTCTGCTGTTTGGGTGGTATACTCTCAGTAGTAGGCTCTCATCTCATGCATTTACTGATGAACATTTAATATAATCCCAATTAATATTTCAGTTAAATTTTTAATAAAACAAACACACAAACTGGACAACCAAACTTGTGTCAAATGAAATAACATTTAAGTTAAACAAAACAAAACAGAAAACACTTAGAGATAGTGACAGCAGAGCCTAAAAGAAAAAAAGGGAGGGATGAGGGAGATAGATAGATAGATAGATAGATAGATAGATAGATAGATAGATAGATAGATAGATAGATAGATAGATAGATAGATAGATAGATAGATAGAGAGGAACAGAGACAGAGAGTAAAGAATAGAGTTTGCCATCAATAGAGGATGTTGGAGGGCAGGAGAGAATCACTGTTATCACTGTCTTCCCGTTCATCATCGATTTGCTGGAGCGGGCACCAGTAACATCTCCATATGACCTGTCTCATGCAAGTAGAGCCCAAGGGCACCTGCTTGCTCCAGGAACATAAAGAGCCTCAAACCATTCCATCAGGTCATGGGAATGAGGTCTATAATTGTTACTGGTATCTGGCATGTCAAATACGACACGGGTAGCTTGCCAGGCTCTGCCGTGCAGGTAGCATACTCTTATAGTCATCTCAAAATCCAGCATTTATTGATGAACCTCGCGCGCCACAAGTGGCCGTGCGAGCCGGGCTGTGATAGGCTGGTCTTCTGGGAGGAGTTCTGACGAGGAGGAAGTCCAGATGTGGAAAATGGAGGTCCTCATGAAGTGGGGGGGTTCGTCTGGCTATATAATGACTTTAGAAGCCTGCCGGAAAATGGGGGTGCCCGAGGCTGACCTGTGCTCGCGCTCGGATCTCCTCCAGGGCACTGCCCAGGGGCTGTGGACCACCCTGGAGGCTGTGAGGCGGGCGGGGGGGCAAGGTGCCTGCACCCCTGTGGCCCCCTCTGGTCTGGGTGGCTTCATCTTCTACATGGCCGTCATGCTGCTGTTGTACGTGGTCTACACTCGGCTCCTGGGTTCCTAGGTCTGGCCCCCTCCCTGCCCTGGCCCCCTCTATTTATAAGACTCCAGCCCGTGTCCCACCCACACCTGGTGCCTTCACCCCGACCTAAGTTTCAGGAGAGAAACTACAGACATTAATCTGCAGACATTAATGGTGGGAAATGTACACTGGTGAAAGGATGGATGTTGGAACATTATATGACCGAAAGTCACCGGCAACTTTGTAACTGTATAACTTTGTAACTGTATAACTGCCTAGCTCACTGTGATTCAAGAATTTTAAAAATGCAACAACAGCAAAAAGATAGTGATGGGCATTACATATTGGTAAAGGGATCAATAAGTAAAGAGATATTAGCTCTTGTCTATTTTATCTACCCACCATGTGAAGGGCAAATACAGTTTGTAAAGGTAACGTGAATCATGCAAACTGCAATGGTGTGGCAGCAAGCACCAGAGTTGGTGGAGACAAAATAGCTCTCAGAGCCCTGAACAGCAGATGAGGCCAGAAATTTCCTGAGTGAGTGAATGTGGATGCCCTGTGGATATTCTGGCTCAGGGAGAGCCATTAAACAAAACCAGGTGGTGGCCTGCAGTGAAATGCTGGCCCTGATTGGGTCATATAATGATGGCAGTAATGCATCCTCTGGCTGGTGGAGCTCCCACTGCTCCAGGCATTGTATGTGATGATAGAGTTTGAACATATCTGAAAAGGGCTTTTTCGGTCCAACACAGCACTGCTGTGAAACACGGGTACTGAGGTCTGGGAGGAGGCGAGGTGCTCCCGTTGACTAACTATGATCTGCTGTGATTTGCCGCACTGGCACAGCATGGCCACCATCTCCTCTACAGACCAGCCCACTCTCCCACAACACATAATGGAAGAAAACTTCCCAGAGCGTTGAGAGTTGGGAGATACAGGATGGGGCATGCAGGACTCGCGGTCTCAGCCCATCCAGAGTGCCTAAGTTGTGAAATGGAGTGCCCTCAGCTCTGGTCCTGGTTCCTGCCAGGGCTGCAGTTTCTGCTGAGATTGGGGCCTGGAGAATACAGGGGCCCCACCAGCAGGTTTACCTGAACTGGCGGGGCAAAGGCATCAGCAGCCAGAGGGTGCCCTTTGGGCATCCTGATAGTGCAAAATCACTGCAGTGCCTCTGACTAGTCAACAATAACCCACAACTGTCTCTAAAGAAGTTGAACCACCCAGAGCTGGTCATGTAGGAATCACACCCACAAACTGCCTCAGGCTCAACCATACAAGCTCATTTACTGGCCACACTCCAGAAATTATAAATAAACATGTAAGGAGACCAGAAGCTGCAGTTAAGAAGCTCATTCACTAGCCATGATCCAGAGACTCACATGTAAATCTTGAGAGAGATCAACAAGTGGCAGAGATGCTCCTGGTCTGCCAGGCTGTACATCTAGGGCTCCTTGAAGGGGACAGGCACGGGTGTGAGCCGTTCAAACAGAGGCCTAGCAGCTGAAAAACTCCACACCCCACAATCGCTGCCATAGTCAAGGCTGAACTCTTTGGTTCAGACGAGCTCCTCTTAGAAATTAATCTGTTGAAAAACTCAGGTATTCGGGTTCTGTGACTGAAATCCTCAGGCTTTTACCAATTCAGAGAATGTTCACCTCCTCCTACCCCACTGTTCTTCAGGAAGGCCCAGCAGGTGGGTCCATACCCAAAGCATCCACTCAGTTAAAACCTAACTTCAACTTTATCAGCCTGTTAAAGCCCTTGAAATCCCTGGAGTGCGCGGCCACTACAATAATGATACACTGAGTAGCACGTCACACCCAATTTATTTGTAACAGTTCAGTTAAAAGCTCACACTCTTCACAATATCATTATGAGATGCATGTCATAATAAGCAATATAAAGTTAATCATTTAGTGCCTGCTAAGGGGGCAGGCATGGGATGGTGGGGGGGAAACTAGGGTCTTTGATAGTGATAAGGGCACATTGGAGGTGGGACTGGTGTTGCAATATTGAGTACCTGAAAGAACTGTATGGTGACAAAGTTTGTAAAGCATAGGGTTTAAATAAAGTTTAAAAAAACTAAAGTGAAACAACCTAAAGAAATAGATTGATGGAAAACAACAATAGTGGGAAAATCACTGCACTTTGATCACTATGCAGATAGATAGATAGATAGATATAGATAGATAGATAGATAGATAGATAGATAGATAGATAGATAGATAGATAGATAGATAGATAGATAGATAGATAGATGATAGATAGAGAGATAGAGAGATATAGAGATAGAGAGATAGAGAGAGAGATATATAGAGAGAGAACATGACAAGAGCACTAAATGAGGAATTAGAAGAACTGGGACCAATTGATATAAGCAGGATTGTCTACCTACCAAAGGTAGAATATATATTCTCCTCCAGAACGCATGAACATTCTCCAGAATAGACCACATGCTATGGAATAATTTTAGTATACACAAAGACAAAAACCAGAAATGATATCAAGTAACTTCTCAGGGCTTCTTCGTCAGAGCCCCATCCTATAGAGAAGCTATTTCAAACCCAGGTATGCTTGAAGCAGAGACACAGATACACAGGGCAGAGCTGCTACCGGCTCTCCCTGTTGTGCGCAGCTTCTTTGTGGCCGCAAGGTTCATCAGTAAATGCAAGAACTGAGAGCCTACCTACTACACAGCGTATCTCACCCACACGGCAGAGTCTGGTAAGCTACCCGTGTTGTATTTGATATGCCAAAAACAGTAACAATAATAGACCTTACTACCATGACCTAAATGAATGGTTTGAGGCTCTTTGTATTCCTGGAGCAAGCAGATGTCCTTGGGATACACTAGCACTTGACAGGAACAAATGGAGACATTACTGGTGACTGCTTGAGCAAATCTATGAACTATGGGGAGACAGTGACAAGTGACACAAGGTGCCAAGTGACAACTTCTCAGACCACAGTCACCATAAAAAGACAGTTGAGAAAACTCCATCATGTCAATATTGAACAACAAGCTGTTAAATAACTTGAATCAAAGACAAATATCAAAGAAGAAATAAGATATTCCTTGAAATGAAAAAGAGTGAAGGTATAAACTCCCCAAACCAGTGGGATACAGGAAAAGCAGTCCTATGGGGGAAGTTTATGAGTAGCATAAGAAAGAAGACAAAACTCAAATCAATAAACTAACATCACAGCTTGAGAAACTGAAGAAGAATGCAATACATCACAAAATAAGTAGAAGAAGTAAATAACAACTAGAGTAGCAAGAAAACAATACTAGGAAATACCAATAAAACTAGGAGCTGGTCTTCCAAAAACATAAACAACGTTGACAACTTCTTAGCCAGATTCATGAAGAAAAAAAGAAAACTAAAATACATAACATCAGAGGTCAAAGGGTAAAATGATAACTGATATTTCTAGAAACAGAAAAAAATATCACTTGATCACTTGATCACTTGAATCCCATTATTCATCGATTTGCTCGAGCGGGGCGCCAGTAACATTTCCATTGAACCCTATCACGTGCCAATGTAGCCCAATGGCATCTGGTTGATTAAGGAATATGAAGAGCCTCAAACTGTTCCTTCAGGGTCTTGACAAGGAAGTCTGACTATCTTGTAGGTGGGCGGCCACGTGATCTTTTGACATCCTGTGGGATCCAGTCGGTAATGGCTCTAGTCCAGCGGTTGTCTCCAAATCGCATTACATGTCCAGCCCATCTGATTTTCGATGCCTTGGCAAACGAGACAGCATCCCTGATTCTGGAATAGCGACGGAGGTCAGAACTCCGGATTCCTTCTCTCACTTGAGTGAGGCGTGATATTCCAAGCATAGCTCTTTCAATTCTTCTCTGGGAGACCCGAATAGCATTCTCATCCTGCTTTCGTAGGGCCCAGGTCTCTGAGGCGTATGTTAATGCAGGGAGAATGGTGGAGTCCAAGAGATGTGCCCGGAGCTGGAGGTTCTTTGTCCTTTTAGCTATTTCTTCGATGCCTTTGAAGGCATTCCATGCCGCCTCTCTTCCTCCTGTGCAGCTCAGGTTTTAGGTCGTTCATCATGTTGATTTCTCGACCTAGGTACACATAACTGCTGCATTCAGAGATGTTTGTTCCATTGAGAGTGAATGGGGCCTCTGGAACTAGTTGATTCTTCATGAACATAGTTTTCTTTAGATTCAGCTGTAGGCCTATCTTTCCACATTCTCGGTGAAAGTCAGCCAGCATTTGTGCCGCTTGGCTAATGTTTGGTGTTATTAGAACAATGTCATCAGCAAAGCGGAGGTGGTGTAGTTGCCGACCATCTATCTTCACTCCCATTCCTTCTCATTCTAATTGTTGCATGATGTTCTCGAGGGTGGCGCTGAAGAGGTTTGGTGAAATGGTATCACCCTGTCGAACCCCTCTTTTGACATTAATGATCACTTCATTGTAGAATGGTGAGATCCTGGTGGTAAATCCATAATACAGCTCACGAAGGATCTTGATGTATTGGGTTTGAACACCTTGTTTGGTTAGGGCTTCGATGACTGCTTCAGTCTCCACAGATTCAAAGGCTTTCTGTAAATCAATGAACGTGAGACAGAGTGGCATCTTGTACTCCCTACAAACCTCAATGAGCTTGGTTAGCATGTGGATATGGTCGATTGTGCTGAATCCTTTCCGGAAGCCTGCTTGCTCGCATGGTTGTCCTTCATCTAGTGTTCTGCTAATTCTGTTCAGGATGACTCGTGTAAACAGCTTGTAGATGACAGACAACAGGCAGATGGGGTGATAGTTGCCGATGTCGTGAATGTCTCCCTTCTTGAACAGTAGAACTGTCCTGCTGGTTTTCCATTGGGAGGGCACCTTGCATTCGGACAGGTAGCGTGTGAAGAGCCGAGCTAGTGTATTGATGAGTACCGACAGCAGATTCTTCAGGTGTTCGGGTCTGACTTTGTCTGGGCCTGGTGCTGTTGCCTTCTTTACTGACAAGATGGCATGTCGGATTTCAGAAGGGAGAACATTGGGAATGACATATTCATCCTGTGGAATTTGGTATGCAGGCAGGTGGATGTGGCTATCAAAGATATTTGAGTAGAAATCATGGATAATCTTCTCCATTGCCTTTCTGGAAGATGTGATAGATCCATCAGGGTGTCGGAGGGCAGTCATCTTGGTCTTATAGTTGGCGAAGTACAGGCGGGCATTGCGAATGCTTTTCCCGGCTTCTGCTGCATCTTTCAGTATTTCTGCTCTTCTGTCTTTAAGGTCTTCTTTTATCGCTTCTCTGCACCGTTTAGCAAGCTTGGATGTTAGCATTTGGTCTCCTGAGGCTCGTGCCTTGCCACGTTGGCGAATGAGCTCGAGAGTTTCTGAAGACAGGCGTCCTTTTGTGTCTTTCTCTCTCTCAGCATTCTTCGCACAATCATGGAGGTGCTGAACCAGTCGGTTGTATTCTTCATCGATGTCGTCAATGATGGTATCTTCCCATGTTGCTGCAATGGTGCCAAAGAGTTCCCAGTTGGTGGTCGTTCTGGGAGTTCTCTTCTTAAACTTTGCAGCCTTTTCTCCCCATTGTGGGAAGTAGAATTTTGCACGAAGGAGACAGTGGTATGATCCTGTTTGGAATTTGGGGACGACAGCTACATGGGTCAGACAAAACCGTCGATTGAAGATGATGTGGTCAATTTTATTGTGGAACTGTCTGCCAGGAGATTCCCATGTCCAACGTTTCGCTTCAGCTTTCTGGAACTGTGAGTTCCCATGAATGGTCTTGGTGGACATGATGAACTCAGAGAGTCTCTCACCCTGTTCGTTCCATTCTAGGCCATGGGTCCCGATGTGGAGTTCTTCAGCCGATCTTCTTGGTCCTATCTTGGCATTAAAATCACCAACTATGATCTTGTAGAAGGTGTGATCTTTTTGATAGAACTCCTCCAATTCCATGTAGAATTTTTCAATTTCATCTTCTTTGTATGTGGATGTTGGTGCATAGACAATGAAGATAGAAATTGCTGGCAGTAAGCCACATCTCTTCAAGTGTAATCGTCCTATTCGGTTTGTTAGGCATTCAAATGAATCAATGTTGATAGCCATGTTCGTGTTGACAAGGACACCAACGCCACCGATGCCTCTTTCGTAGCATGTTCTAAGGACATCTTCTCCGGTGTCAAATACAGCATGATGCAACTTACGCCTCCTCGTCTCAGTCAGACCAATGACGCCGTACTTGATCTTTTTCGCTTGCAGCATCAGATCCTCAATATATGCTTCCGATGCCAGTGTACGTGCATTGAAAGTACAGACAGTCATTTTAGTCCTTCGCTTTGGCAGCCTAGGATGGCCATGAAATTTTCTCTGGCACTGCTTGTTTTCCTTTCTTACTGCTGCTGTATTAAGGGCTCTTTTCGGGGTCAGGAAAATAAAAATCCTTTATAATATTTTTTCCTGAAAGAAATATTATAAAGGATTATTATAAACAATTCTATGCTACTAAGCTGGAGAACCTAGAATAAATGGATGAATTCTTAGAATCATACAGCCTCTCAAGACTGAGTCAGGAGGAAGTAGAAAATATGATCAACAATAAGTAGAAAGACTGTAACTAAAATATTTCCCAAGAAGAGCCCAGGTCCTGATTGGTTAACTAGTGAATCTTACCAAATGTGCAAAGACTTACTGTTTTTCCCCTTAAACTCTTTCAAAATATTGAAGAAACAGGAAGCCTTTTTAACAGCATCAACAAAGTCAATATTCTACTAATTTATGCCAAATTATTAGTATAATATGCCAAATACACAAAGATATATCACCAAAAAAAAACCATGGAAATTATATGCCATTATCACTGATCAACATATGTGCAAAGATCATCATCAAAATATCAGGGAACCAAGTCCAACAATGTATCAAAAATTATACATCTTGACTAAGTAGGATTCATTCCAGGGATTCAGGCATATTTCAAAGTATGCAAATCAATTACTGTAATATGCCATATCAACAAACAGGAAAATAAAAACCGTATGTCATGTGAATTAATCCAGAGGAAGCTTTTGACAAGACACAACAACCGTCTATAGTAAAACCCCTTAACAAAATAGGAATGTATCTATTTTTTAGAAAAAATGTATCTCAAGATAACGTCATTAAAAAATAATCTACACTGGGCCAGAGTGATAGTACAGTGGGTAGAGCATTTGCCTTACACGCCAACCAGTTTTGATCCCCAGCATCCCCATATGGTCCCCTGAGTACCACATGGAGTGATTCCTGAGTGCAGAGCTAGGAATAAGCCCTCAGCATTGTCAGGTATAGCCCCCAAACCAAAAATAAATAAATAACCCATAGTCAGAATCATAATCAATGGTGAAAAATCAAAGCCTTACTCCAGTGATCAGACACCAGGCAAGAATGTCCATTTTCCCCATATTCTTTAATCTGATCCGAAAAGACCTCACTGAGCCAACAAAGCCAGAAAAAAGGAACCAAAATCTTAGACCTGGACCCCATTAAACCTCCCCTTCCTGGCAAGAAGCTGCTGATGAATTAAGACCCAGGGTTCCTCTTCCTCTCTGAGCTTTCCCAGGCTCTGTTCTGCTGTTGCTTTGAACTCCTTAAGCATCCTCACCACTTCCTCTCGGGATTCTTTAGCAGGGAGATTACGTAGGTGGGTATTCCTCCGGGTTCTGTGCTGATTCCTCCTCGTGCCTGTGGTAGTCTAAAGGTGATTCTTTCCAATCGGTATGACCCCCGCCCTCTGCCTACCAAGGAGACTCTGGGGAAACTCAGTGGGTGTTGTTCTCTCCTTTCCCTGTCAAATTATTTCCTTCTAATTTGGTGTTGCTGTGTAATTGTGTGAAGCCTCTTGCACTGATTCAGAGACTGCATTCTTTAGCCTGAATAACTGCTACTTTTTTAATTAGAGGTGTATTGTTTCTTGCCTTCACTGCTACCTTTGTGGTTTTGGGGGCATGTTGATTGGAGTAGAGGCTAATAGACTATTTTATGTTAGCTATCTAAACACTATCTAATGTGTTTGGTTAGCCAGGCTGCCCTGGTGAGAGTTCAGTATAAAAGGCCAAGATGTGGCTCTTACAAGATACGAGATTAACTGGTGGTTATCTGCTCATGCCCACTGCCATTCTGACCTGTGGAGGTCAGAGTGTGTCTAAACCAGCTGCCAGTTTGCTCCCTTGCAGGAAAGCAGGAAAATTCTTCCCCAGACAGTTTGTGCACAGCTGGGCGCCGTGCTAGCAAAGTTTCTTCCCACAGAGAGTGAGCCTGAGCTCGTAGCTGCTTGGAAAACCAAGCCGACCACTACCAAAACTTTCAAATAAGACTTATTACCTCTACTTGTCAAGTTTTTCCAAAGTATCACGGAAATGTATCATAGATGCCATTGGGCTACATTGGCACGTGACAGGGTCCAATGGAAATGTTACTGGCACCCGCTCGAGCAAATCGATGAATAACGGGATTCAAGTGATCAGTGATCACAGAAACAGGAATCATTCTAAAAGCTTCTATTAATCCAATATTCTTCTACTAGCAAAAGTAGACAGAGGTATTACCTGACCCCAAAAGGAAAAGAAAAACTAACTTTCCTGATGGACTTCAATGCAAAGATCTTCAACAAAATCTTAGCAAGCCAACAACAATATGCCAAATGTATCATATACCATTAGTAAGTGGAATTCCTTCCAATGATGAAAGAGTATTTTAATATAAAGTCACGATAATCATATAGTCCTATCAATTGATGCAGAGGAATCTTTTGACAAGATTTCACATCCTTTCATGATAAAAGAAAAACATTCAACAAAATGGGGCTAGAAGTAACAGCTCTCAAGACAGCAGAGGTCATTTGCGACAAACCCATGAACAGCATCATACTCAACAGTGACTCTGAAGCCTATCTGAGATCTGGCCTAAGACAAGGTGACATATTCTAAAATTTTATTCAACTTTGTTTTAGGTGCAATAGTCATAGTAAAGAGATAAGAAAAAAATCTAAGTGCTGCAAATTAGAAAATAAGTTAAGCTATGTTTATTGGAAAATGCATGACAATATGCATAGAAGACCCCTAAGGACATCACTAAATCTCTTATAAATAATAGTACAGAGAAGCAGCAAATCAAAACACAAAAATATGCTGTATGTGTCTATGTGTATTTTAAAATAAGAGGGGCTGCAGCAATAGTACAGTGGGTAGGTCATTTTCCTAGTGTGTGGTCTACCTGGGTTCGATCCCCAGCATCCCATAGTGTTTCCTGAGCACTGCAGGAGTAATTCCTGAGTACAGAGCCAGGAGCAGTACCTGAGCATTGCTGGAAATTAAAAAAAAAGTGTAAGAGAAAGTAATTCAAAGAAAAGAACGATCCATTTAAAATAGTGCCCAGAGCTGGACATACAGCTCAACAAGTTGTGTATGGGCTTCACATTCTGGAGGCCTGGTTTCAAACCTGAAACCTCATGGACCCCCTTTGCACTTCTGGAGTGACACAGAGCTGGGATTAGCCCCTAAGCATTATTGGGTATGATACAGAAAAAAGGAAAATGTCTCCAAACATCAGACACCTAGGAAACAACTTAAGTTAATAGTGATTTCACTATTGACAAACCATAGAAGACCTCAGGAAATAGAAAAATACTCCATAATCATGGATCAAAAGAACTAACATTATCAAAATGTCCATCGTGACCAAAGCAGCTAGCCCTATTGCAATGAAGATTTTGTACACATTAATTGCAACATCCATTAAACGCTAATGATGTTCTACAAGTACTTGGAACACATAACTAAAATTTGTATAAATCTTAAAATTCCAAGAAAAGCAAGGACAGTCTCTTCAAAAATATGGCGGTAGGCACCATTATCATTATTTTTAATCAAAGAGCCTCACAAAAGACTTAAAAATGGTCTGAAAAAAAACTGAATAGGCACGTGTAAAAGAGAATAAAACTAGATCACTATCTCACACCAGATATAAAAGCTAATTCAAAGTGGACCAAATATGCGAGATTAGACCAGAAACTATAAAATGCATTGGGAAAAAATAGAGGTGGAACTCTCCCTGCTATGAACCTCAGCGGTGTCTTCAATAATTTGACTCCATTGACAAAGAAGATAAAACCCAAATAAACAAATGCAACTACGTCAAACTAAGATGGTGAAAGAACATGAGTTAAAGAAAAAAAAGGTGTTTTTATATAATGGGAGAAAATATTAGTATACCATATATAAGATAAAGAGAACACTATTATTATTAAGAGAACGAGATTATTAAGTGACTCTCTTCCAGGACCTATAAGTCACTTGTAATGTTCAATAACCAAAAACTAAACAACCCAATCAAAAAAATGGGGAGAGGAGATAAAAAGACCCTTCCCTTAAGAGGACATACAAATTGCCAGTAGTGCTTATCATCACTTATTATCAGAAAAATGTAAAACAAAATGATGATAAGATATCTCACATGTGAGAATGACATGATCGAAGAAATTGGAAGCAACCAGTGATGGTGGGTGACAAAGGAACCCTCATTTATTGTTGGTGTAAATATTATCTTGCTCAGTTTCTATGGAAACCAGTATGGAGAATTGATCTTCAATACGATCCAGAAATTTCTCTTCTTGGTATCTATTCCCTCAATACATTAAATCAAAAAGATGACATGCGCTAGTATGTTTATTGCAGTGCTAAGTACAATAGCTGGGCTATGAAACCACCCAAATGTCCAATAACAAATGCATGGGTAAAGAAGTTGTGCTATCCATAGACGATGAAACACTGCTACTCTCTTACATGCCCACATGTTTTACAGAAGAAGCTAGCTGGGCTCTCTCCAAAGTCTGACCAAGTTTTGTCTGAAATAAGGAAGGGAGTAGGAGGAGGAATACAGTGTTAGTGAAGATGCCTAGGTGTACGTATGCCCTCTGGGAGTTAGTCTTTATACAGCAGACTCTGTGCTGAGAGCTGTGGCATGACTAAGTATAAGCATGGGTTTACGGCACAATATGGCGCCTGGCTCTTCATGTATTGGGAATGTCAGTGACGACCATTATAGAATAAGACAGCAAAGAAGCATCACTGTCTTCCCGTTCATCATCGATTTGCTCGAGTGGGCCCCAGTAACATCTCCATATGTCCTGTCTCATGCTAGTAGAGCCCAAGGGCACCTGCTTGCTCCAGGAACATAAAGAGCCTCAATCCATTCCGAATGAGGTCTATAATTGTTACTGGTATTTGGCATATCAAATACAACACGGGTAGCTTGCCAGGCTCTGCCGTGCAGGTAGCATACTCTTCTAAAGAAGCATAAGCCAAAGAAATGGTTTAGACCCAAACCGTGGCGTTCCTTCTTTTTCCTCTCAGGTTCTGGGCCCTTTTCCACAGTCCCCTGGTGCTTGGAATCACCTCAAAGCCAGATTGAGTTTTCCATGAAGTGACCTGGGGGTTGCCAAGCACCATTCCTCTAGGTTGACAGATTTGCACGTTTCCCATGAGGCCCGAGGCCTGAGAAACACATGTGCTCTGTCCCGGGACCCTGAAAGCGGAATTTAGTGCCGAGGCAGGAAAAAAGAAGGAAGAGGCCTTGGAGGACAGGACTCATCCTACCACATCCTGGGAGGGGATCCAGCAGTAGCAGAGCAGAAGGAAGCAATCCTGGAACAGGGAATAAAGAAACGCCATTTTCTGAGGGTAAGAAGAAAACTATCAGTGACACCACAAACACCAGGGCCAGACACCAAAGTCTTCATACACGCTCACTCATGCGGTACTAACAGCATCACTAACAACATCACTCATCGAATACTAACAAATGGGTTTTAATTGTGACCCCCTCAAAGTAATATTGATTAATCAAAAGTCATCAAGTAATCTTGTCCCCCAAACCTCCCCACCAAACACCCAAAACAGTAAAGGGAGAACTGAAGTCCTGCATTGAGAGGTTCACTTGGACAGTCCACACCATGGGTTTCCAGAGAGTTCTCTTTGCATTTACATAGAGGCATTGGGGTGATTTAGACTTGGCCCATCCAAGATGGTGTTTTCTCCATCGCGGCATTGAACAGAGCTGTGCTCCATGTTCCTAGGAACTCGCTCAGCATTGTTAAGGGAGAGAAGAAGAAAGTGAATTGCTGGGTGGGAAGGATTGTGAATTTGAAAAACTTATTAGATACTCCAAATCGCCCTCCAAAATGTGTTTCCAATTTATTTCCCCACCCACCGTGTGCAAGAGTACACCTTTTGCTCTTCCCCAGGAATCCTGCTGTTCTCAATCTTCTTACACTTTTGGCCAATCTCCCGTGTGAAAATGATGTCTCGTTACTATTTTAGCTTCTCTTCCCTTGCTCGCCGTGAGGCCCCTACATCTTTTCCGATGGGCTATTTGTCTTTCCTCTGCCTATTACCTCCTCATAGTTTCATTGAGTTTTTTTTGGGGGACCATTTGACTTTGATTTATAACATGACTTAAACTTCCCAATTCATGACCCCTTTTTTTTCTGTGAATTTTTTGCACAACTCCAGGTAAACAGGTATATAAGATAGGTATACAAATCAAATACTGGAAATACATTATAAAGAAACTTACCTTAAATGACTCATACCCAGCTGCATGCGGGGTTCCACAGACCGCTCTTTGAACAAGCCAGAGTTTGTAAGACTTGCCCACATATTCCAAGACTTTGGGACTTGTGGGACTTGTGAGACCCACCGGTCTCTCCACTTTACAGTTTGTTTTCCATCTCTGGCATTTCCTGCCAATTCTAAGTCAGGTGTAGGATCCTGCAGATGGTTCAGTGGCAAAGCACCTGCCTTACAAGTGGGCAGTCATGCCTTTGATAGCCTGATGGCCCACAAGCACCAAGCACAGTCCCAGCCACTTCCTCACATGGAGTGTGTGTGATAGCACCACACCTGATGAGTGTGACTTTGGTGAGTTACACAACTGAGCATATACAAGTGCCGAGGCCTGGAGTGTTAGTGTGTGTGTGTGTGTGTGTGTGTGTGTAGTGCGCAAGACAACTACCCAATGCATAAGCACCACAGCCAAGCAGCTCCAGGGGTGAATGAACCCTGTGCTTTATAACAACAGCAAAGGGAAGGGAAAACTGAGGGGGAAGCAAATGGAAGTGCTAAAAACAAAAGGCCAGGTATGCAAATTAATTTACCTCCCCCTTCTTTTTGGTGGTGGTGGGGGAGGGTGTCTCCAGCATTGCTTTGGAGCCATTGCTAGTGACATTTGGCCCACCGAGTGAAATGGCTCAGTGTTTGGGCCCAGCAGTGAGGGAGTGCTTCAACCTAGAGGGGCTGGGGTAGACACAGGTTATCTGGGGTGCTTGGGGCATGTGGCACTGGGGATGGGCTTGCTCCCCTGATTGCTGAGCTGTCTTCGCAGCCCGGTCCTTTCCTTTTCGGCTTTTGCAATTTATGTTTTACTTTTATGGTTTTGCTGTGTGAACTGTAAAACATCTGCAACCTATTAAATATAGGTGGAAGCGCCTCTTCTGATTCCGGACACAGAGCAGGTGGCGAGAATACTAAGTACCCGTCGGAACCTAAACACAATAGCAGGAAGTGAAGGGGCCAGCATTCCCTCTGAGGAGGTGTTGGCAGTTGGCCAGTGTTCCTCAAAATGTGCAGCCACAAGAAACTCTGACATTCTGGTGCCTCAAACTGTTTCTGAGATGGACTCTAGAGGAAGTGTTTGTCGAGCACATTAACATTAATATTTAAATATGACTAGGGTGAGGCGAGGAAAGGCTTCTGAGGTCCTCCATGGTTGGAAGAATCTCCATAAAAGAAAATTCAATACTCAGTTCTAGTCATTGGACTTTCTTTTATAGAGATTTTATGTTGATTCAATAAATAAAAAGGAGAGGTGAGAATGAATGAATGATGATGATGATGATGATGATGATGATAATGATGATGATGATGATGATGAAAATAATAATAAGTTCAGTGAATTTCTTCCGGGGAAGTTCTCTTGGGGAGATTTTTCTGGTGGCAGAGGCTGCATCTTCTCTTCAGAAGGAAGTTCAGAGAGTATGGAAAAATCCAAGGGATCTTTCAGACCCTAACCAGAACTCTGCAGCGTGGCCCAGTGAGCAGGAGGTAATCGAGGTGAGTTTCTTTCCACCAGAGACTGGGTATCATTGTTGCCAGGTGGACTTTGGAACAGGACTTTTAAAGCCTCAGGTGATGCTAATGCCAGGCCTGGCTTCCCAGAAAGGCTTCAGCAGGTGAGAAATTTCTAGAGCGGGAAAGTATTGGCAATCCACAGGACTCATGCTCTGCCCCTGGATTTCCTTCTCTCCAGCTCGGATTCAGGGGTCATCTCGAGTACCACTTCCTCAACTGTCTTGGGCCCCTCATCCCAAAGCTTCTTCCCCACCTCCTGAATCCACAAAGAATCTCACCTGCTGACATTTGGGGGATGGTCCCCCCACCCCCCGTGGCTCCTTAGAGCCCGAACCCGGTTGCAGCAGGTAAGGTTTAAGCTCTAGAGCCTGGCTTCATTGCTGCCCCCCAGAGCTCCTTCACGAAGTGTTTCTAAGGCCTCCAGCAGTTCTAGGGTAAAGCCTTGAGAAGACATTTTGGAATCTCCTAAAGAGGAGACCCCAACTGTAGAAACCTCAGGGTCCACAACACCAAGCCAGCCTGCCAGGGACCATATGGGGTTTCTGGGGATCCAACTCGGGGTAGGTTGCCTGCGGGGAAGTGCCCTACCTGTGGTACTATCTCCTCAGTTCCTCCTCCCCTCTCTGGATGCAGGAAATGCTCGCGTAGCCAGAACATCCCGGAGGGCAGCGTTGTTGGTTCTGGACTCGGTCCCTCCGCCCCAGCCCCTGTGTTAGTATCTTCCAGCTCCTGCCCCTGAGCATCTTTCATAGACACACTCTCTAGAGACAGTTTGACACAATCGGGGAAACAGTACCAAGAGATGCCTTATGTATGAGTTTCTCGTTTCTGGAAGCCTTTTTCTCTTCTCTCATGGGATCTTCAGAACAGCCACAGTGAGAATATCAGCATGCAACAGAGGAAGGAAGTCTCAGAGAAGCTGAAGTCCTCAATTCCCACCGGGGGTGGCTTCGAGCTCTTTATAAGGAGGAGAAATAAGTACCAGCGCAGAGATAAGAAGCCAGGGGCTCTTCCCCACCCATCATGGTGTCTCCCTTGGGTCTCATGTAGAAATGCCACTGGCTAAGTCTGCCAAGTGATTTGTTCTTAATTGCAAATGTATTCATTACTGCCCAGACATCCCTTGGGCTGGGGCCGCCAAGTTTGGAGACTGAAGGATGTACCAGTCCCTTATTTAAGTTTGGTATTATGTGACTGGCCTTGGCTTGGAGAAGCAGGGATCAGCAGGAAGAACAGTGTGTGCTGAATAGAGTTGGAATCTCTCTGGCTACTTAATATCCGGTGTCCTTGGGCAAATCTCTTGATATCTTTGATTCAATTTATTTGTGAAACTGGTGTAGTGCCTACTTAATAGGATGTGTGTTTTGTGTGTGTGTGTGTGTGGTGTGACATGCACTTGTTCACACATGCACAGCTGTTCATGATACGGGCCTAGAGGGCGGCAATGAATATTAGTGTTTAGTTATCAAGTGTTCGGCTGGAAGGATGGCTGAAAAGACTGCAGAGTTTACATCCAGGAAATGTGAGTTCAATCCCTGGTTCCATATGGTCTTTTGGGTACCACTAAGAGTCACCCCTGAGCACAGGACTGGGAGTATCCCCCTGAGCACCACCAGGTGTATCTCCTAAACTAAAAGAAAAAACAATGATTAAGTATTGCGCATACCTTCCATTTCGATGTGGAATGTCCTGCCTTTATCTGTGGCCACAGAATGATTGGGTCATTACCGATGTGGAGAGGCATGGACCAAGATACCTGAAGTACATTCAAGAAGGCGCCACTGATCAATCCAGAGCTGACCAATTCCACAAGGTTCCCTTCTGTAGATTCACTCCCCACCCACAAGTCTGGGAAAAAAAAACTCTTTCTTTTTCTCCTCTTAGCAATTGTGTGTGTCTTGTGGCTGCTGCCACAAGTCACGATGAACATGGTGGCTTTAAGCCACGCACCTTTGTTCATGTTCAGTTCTGGTGGCCAGAAATCTGAAATCTGTTCAATGGGTTAAGCCAGGTGTCATTAGCACTGGTCCCTACTGGGTCCTCTAAGCAGATTCGGTTTCCTTGTCTTGTGCAAAGAAGACAAGTACAGTACACAGTGCAGGTATTTAAACCAGTACAGTACAATGCTGTCTGCACTGGTTGACTAGCTCCTTGCTCCATCTGCAAAATAATGGCTCTAGTCTCTACTTCTGAGGTTACACAGCTTTCTCTTTCTAATCTCTGCTTCCTTTTTTTTTTATTTTTGGGTCACATCCGGCAATGCTCAGGGGTTTCTCCTGGCTCTGCACTCAGGAATTACTCCTGGCGGTGTTCGGGGCCGAACCCTCGAACTCCTGGGTTTGGCCTGGGATCAAACCCAGGCCGGCATGGGCCGGCCAGGCAAGGCAAATGCCCTACCCGCTGGGCTATCACTCCTGCCCCACTCTCTGCTTCCCTTTGAGAAGAAACTTTGTAGGGTACCCCAGATAATCTAGAATAATCTCCCACCTCAATTGCTTTAATTGTATTACTTTTGCAGAATTCCTTTGGTCACATAAGGAAATGTATTCTCAGATTCTAGAAAGTAGGATACAGACCTCTGTTGGAGACTGTCTTCAACCTTTCACAGAGTCACAATATAAGCAAGAGAAAGTCTTTTACAATTTTTAAATTTTGATTGTTTTATTGAGTCACCATGAGATACGCAATTACAAAGGTGTTCATGGCTGGGGTTTGGTGATACAATGTTCCATTCCTCCACCAGTGTACATTTCCCACCACAATGCCCCCAGTTTCTCTCTCTGGCCAACCCCCCTTACTCCCAAAAGGAAGGTATTTATGCAGAAAAATTGGTTGAAATGTATTTAACCTTAATATTTTGATTTAAGTATGTTATTTATTGCAACATTGAAACCCTTTGCCTTTTGCCACTTGTAGGAGAAGAAACTAGTTTTAAAAGTCCTTGGTATTGTGCATATTATACATATATGTCCTATGGCTAGGAAAAGGGAATGTGGGAGCAAGGCCCTGTTGTACCTAAGATATTTCTCTTTATCAGAGAAAAGAGTCAAGGATAAGACAGTAGAGACAATAAGAGATTTATTAAAGCTGTCTTTACATAACTACATAACAGACTGTGTAGAGTTTGAGAGACTCTCAGACATGGGGGCAGAGCTGCTACTGGCTCTCCCTGTGACCAGCCGCTCACGAGGCACCCGGGAGGGATGGTGGGTTCTAGCCCTGGCCCACCACCCCAGCAGAGCCTCGCAACATCCAGACGACCCCCACTCCATGAGGGCCTCCATTTTCCACATCCGGACTTCTCTCTCGTCAGACCTCCACCTAGCAGACCAGCCTATCAGCGCCTGGCTCATCGAGTTCCACCCTGCAGCAGTCTTTCTTAAATCCGGCTCAGGTATGCCGGTCCAGAGACTCGCAGACATGGGGCAGAGCTGCTACTGGCTCTCCCTGTGACGAGCTGCTCACGAGGCGCCCGGAAGGGATGGTGGGTTCTAGCCCTGGCCCACCACAGCCTCGCAACAAGCCAGATGACCCCCGCTCCATGAGGGCCTCCATTTTCCACATCCGGACTTCTCTCTTGTCAGACCTCCACCCAGCAGACCAGCCTTTCAGCTCCCGGCTCGCACGGCCGCTTGTGGCCGCGCGGTTCATCAATAAATGCTGGACTTAGAGATGCCTACAAGAATATGCTACCTGCACGGCAGAGCCTGGCAAGCTACCCGTATTGTATTTGATATATATGCCAAATACCAGTAACAATTATAGACTTCATTCCGAATGGATTGAGGCTCTTTATGTTCCTGGAGCAAGAAGATGCCTTGGGCTCTACTTGCATGAGACAGGACATATGGAGATGTTACTGGAGCCCGCTCGAGCAAATCGATGATGAACGGGAAGATAGTGACAAGACAGTGATACAGTGATTAAAGCTGTTGTGAATTTCCGAGAGGTGCAGGCATTCTCAAGGGAGAGTCACACAGCGGGTTTTGGGGCTAAGGATGTTAGGAAAAATAAGTGAGCAAACTAAAGGGTGGGGCTACTGGAATAAGCAATATAAAGTAAATTTGTTATGTGCCGAAGGGGGCAGGTTGGTATTGGAAGGGAAACTGGGGAGATTGGTGGAGGTAAGTTCACACTGGTGGTATTGGCACCCTACATGCTTGAAACAACTGTAGAATAAACAACTTGTAAATCATGCTGTTTTTAATAAAAATTAATAAATAAAAATAAAGGGTAGGGTTGTAGATAAGGGGTTGGGTATATGTAGCATGACTGGGGTGGTGCTAAAGCTGCACATGTGTGGCATTACATGAACACTCAGATATACTATGTATCATTAGCTTTGATTTATGCATGTAGCGTGTTGTAAGTTAATATGCATTTTGGGTTTAATAAGGAGAAAAGTGAAATAAAGCCAGGTTCTCACTGAGCATGCTCCATTATTTGACTGTAAATGGTTTTCTGAAGCATCCACCACTTTTTTTTAAAACCAGGAAGTTAGTAACTACATAACAGCCTGTGTAGAGTTTGAAGGCCCTTTTATTTTTCTTTAGATGCATGAGGTAGGTTTTTTGTGTCCAAAAGTAGTTTTCCCTTACTTCCTCACATAACATCTCCCTCTCAGATAATTCCATGCTTTCTCTTTAAGGGTGTTGAAGGAGGAAGGCCTATTTCTTACAGCTGCTTCAGAATGCTTGAGGGCAGTCATCCCTATTCACCATAGGAATAGAATTCTCTGGAAGCCGGGTCTAGGGATCTCAGAAGCAGTTCAGTTTTCATTCCAGTATTTGAGAACAGTTGAAGTCCTTGCAATATAAAAATAATCACTTAATGACTTGATCACTTCACATCCCGTTATTCATCGATTTGCTCCAGCGGGCGCCAGTAACATTTCCATTTGACCCCATCACATTCCAGTGTATCCCAATGGCATCTGGTTGCTTCAGGAATACCAAGAGCCTCAAACCGTTCATTCAGGGTCTTGACGAAGAAGTCTGACCATCTTGTAGGTGGGATAAAAATAATTATATGAAAATAATAACTGAGTATTATTTTTTAAAAAGATTTAAAAATGTTTTTGTTGAATCACCATGAGATATACAGTCGTTTTTTTTTTTTTTTTTTGCTTTTTGTGTCACACCCGGTAATGCTCAGGGGTTTCTCCTGGCTCTGCACTCAGGAATTACTCCTGGCGGTGCTCAGGGGACCATATGGGATGCCGGGGATCGAACCCTGGCCGGCATGGGCGGCCACGTGCAAGGCAAACGCCCTACCCGCTAGGCTATCGCTCCGTCCCCGAGCTATACAGTTTAAAAAAGTTCATTTTGACTGTAAATGATCTGTAAATGAAACTGTGATTGGTTTCAATTATATGATATTTCAATGTCCATTCCTTCACCAGTGTACATTTCTCACGATCAATGTCCCCAGTTTCCCTTCCGCTATTGCCCCCTGCATGCATCTATGGTAGGTACTTTTTCTCTCTCTCTTTTTTCTTCTTCTCTATTCTCTCTCTCTCTTTTTCTCTCTCTCTCCCTCCCTCTCCCTCTTCCTCCTTTCCTTTTGGGCAATATGATTTGCCAAAGTACAGGTACTGGAAGGTTATCATGTATACCAATTTACCTACTGTCAGACTCATCTCTTGTCCAGAGTGATCATTTCCAACTATTATCGTCTCAGTTGTTCTTTCCATAGTTTCATTTGTATATAAACTTTTTGGATTCTAGAAGAGACAAATTTTACAAAAAGATTAAATAGCAGCACCACAGAATAAGGAGTAACAATGAAATAGAACCGATAATTATAAGAGGGATTCTCCAGGTCTTAGCTAATACCAATTAACAAGTCTTTAGTAGAGCCAAACCACTGTAGAGAAAAAAAAGAGCATTTCTTGAAGAAAGTATAAATTATGGGGCGGGAGTGATAGTACAGTTGGTAGGGAATTTGCCTTGCATGTGACCAGCCCATGTCCCCAAGCACTGTTAGGAGTAATTCCTGAGTTCAGAGCCTGAGAATCGCCAGGTGTGACCCAAAAAGTAATAGTCATAATCATGCTCAAGATAGAGCCTTCTACTGAGAGTATACCACCTACACGGCAGAGCCAGGCAAGCTACCCATGTTTTATTTGATATTTCAAAACCCAGTAATAATTATGGACTCATTCCCATGTCCTGAAGGAATGGTTTGAGGCTCTTCCTGTTCCTGAAGTAAACAGATGCCCTTGGGCTATACTTGCTTGCAACAGGAAGTATGGAGATGTTATTGGCGCCCGCTTGAGCAATCAATGAACAACGGGAAGACAAGTGATTCAAGTGAAGTGAATAATAATAATAATAATAATAATAATGAAAGAAGAAGAAGAAGAAGGAGGAGGAGGAAGAAGGAAGAAGAAGAAGAAGAAGAAAGAAAAGAAGGAAGAAGAAAGAAGAAGAAAAAAGAAGAAAGAAGTTGCAAGAGTTTGTATATTAAGGGAGACCGTGTTTATTGTTCTTTTATGTTTTTTTTTGGGGGTAACACCTGGCATGGATCAAGGGTTACTCCTGGCTCTGCACTCCAGGAATTACTCCTTGCAGTGCTCAGGGGACCATATGGGTTGCTGTGGATCGAACCTGGGTCCGGCCACATGCAAGGCAATGCCTTACCAGCTGGACTGTCACTCTGGCCAGATGTTTTTGTTAAGGTCTTAAAAAGGCATGATCATTTACATACAGGGGACATTGTTCAATAAAGGAATTGTATGAACAATAAAGGGACTGTATGTTCAATAAAGGGATAGTATATAGGGTCAATGGATGAAACTGGATGCAGCCCTCCAATTCTTGGTCTGTGAGAAAGTAGTTCATAGCTGACTTTATTTATTGGCATTGGTATTATGACAACTCTCTCTTTTTTTTTTTTTGCTTTTTTGGGTCACACCCGGCGATGCTCAGGGGTTTCTCCTGGCTCTGCACTCAGGAATCACTCCTGGCGGTGCTCGGGGGACCATATGGGATGCCGGGGATCGAACCGGGCCAGCACAGGCCGCCGCATGCAAGGCAAACGCCCTACCCGCTGGGCTATCGCTCCAGCCCCCTATGACAACTCTCTTATGGGGTAGTTTTATTTCATGCAAGAACTCTTTTTACAAGAGTATTATTAGGAATTTCTGCATATGAGGGGAAGGTACTGGAGAAAGGACTGAACTTGTTCTAATTTTCAAGTTGTATAGGTCAGACTGTTTTCTGAGTTCTTTGGATATGAGCTTAATTCAAGGGCTTATAACAGGTAGTAGGAATGGATTTTTATCAGAGGAAAAAAAGGCGGTGAGTTCAGCTTTCCACATTCCCTACAAATCCTGCAGTGCTTTTATCTTATTAACTCTGAACAACTGTTGAGTGGCGAGGGAGGAAAGGAAAAAATAGTGGGGGTAGTTTTATTTCATGCAAGAGCACATTTTTTGAGAATTCCAAGTTTACAAGTAACCCAAGTGTGGCTGTACCTAGAGTCTTGTTATTCCAAAACATGGTGATAGGAGATTGCAAATAACAGAGATGATGGTGGTTTGGGGATCCAGATAGAGTAATCCCAGAAGGTTTCCCAGAGATTTTCCAGGAGACCCAGACAGAAACTCCTATGTACATTTTAACAATAAAAAGACAAGTGAGATCACAGAGCGATAAGGGGGGCTCTGAAGGTAAATTGGAGGTCATAAATCATCACATACCTGATATTTTGAGATGTTATCTTGACTCCGGCTGGCTTGCCATTTCGTTACCAGGGAACAGGCTCGGGGTGAGTGAATACCTGCTCACTCCTGATCCTCAGTATAAAGAAGGGAGGATAGGGCTAGTCTAGACTTCAAGCTGGCAATTACCCTTCCAGTCCTATGTGTCACTCAGCCACATTTAGGTCCACTTGATCTGCATGGCCTGGGAATAAACCCCTGTCAGCCTGAATCTCATCAGTTTGGGAGAAGATTTAGCTCTGTGAGGTCCCGAGAAAGATGTGAAAGTAGGCTTCATTCAAAGAACCAATTTCTTTGTCTTTATGGAGAAGTAAATCCAAGCTGGAGACTAAGTTATAATCCAAGGTGCAGTCACACTTAAAGAAATCCACAGGGAAAATGGACGCAAGGCAAGACCTGCGATACCTCAACATTTTTTGGTATGGTAATTATAGCAGCTTTTAATGCAAAAGTTTTATACATTTTGCTTCATTTTTAACATCATATGCTTTTTTACCAATTTACACATTTTAACACTAATGGTTTCACAGTTTATCAATAACACGATCTATAATAATTTATTTAGCTATTTTAATAAAGGAGGTTTAGTTGCTTCTCTGTTTTTTTTTAATATTTTGTTACACCACCATGTGATATACAATTACAAAGATGTTCATGTTTGGATGAACATGAACATCTTTGTAATTGTATATCACAATACATAGGTACACCCGGCAGAGCAGAAACCAGCTTTCCCCGTTGAACCCCCTGCATTCCACGGACCACGAGATCAACTTCCGACCCGAGTCCACCATCCCGATGGAGCCTCGGAGGAGCCCAGAGAAACTCCCACACCTTGCTAGCAGCAATCTGTGTCAGAATCCACACTCTGCAGCTGGTAAGATCTCCCCCAGCATATTAATCCAGTCTCCAGACCACAGATTAATCCAGTCTCCAGCCCAGCTTGCCAGAAACCCAGCCTACAAGGACCCGCCCTGCAGAGCCCCCCCTTCAGAGGAGAGTATTTCAAGCCCAGGAATGCTTGAGCCTACGACACAGGTACACCCGGCAGAGCAGAAACCAGCTTTCCCCGTTGAACCCCCTGCATTCCACGGACCACGAGATCAACTTCCGACCCGAGTCCACCATCCTGATGGAGCCTCGGAGGAGCCCAAGAGAAACCCCCACACCTTGCTGGCAGCAATCTGTGTCACAATCCACACTCTGCAGCTGGTAAGATCTCCCCCAGCATATTAATCCAGTCTCCAGCCCACAGATTAATCCAGTCTCCAGCCCAGCTTGCCAGAAACCCAGCCTACAAGGACCCGCCCTGCAGAGACCCGCCCTTCAGAGGAGAGTATTTCAAGCCCAGGAATGCTTGAGCCTAAGACACAGGTACACCCGGCAGAGCAGAAACCAGCTTTCCCTTGGCGTGGCCGCGCGCGAATTTACCTCCAAATTACCATAAATATTCTACCCACCCTCTGAGAGAGCCCCACAAAGTAATAAGAATATAGCACCCGCATGGCAGAGCCTGGCAAGCTGTCCGATGCGTGTTCGATATGCCAAATCCAGTAACAAAAATGTTTATTTTCCTGACCCGAAAGAGCCCTTAATATGGCAGCAGTAAGAAAGGCAAACAAGCAGTGCCTGATAAAATTTCACGGCTGTCCTAGACTGCCAAAACGAAGAAGGACTAAAATGACTGTTTGTACTTTCAATGCACGTACGCTGGCATCGGAAGCATATATTGAGGATCTGATGGTGCAAGCGCAAAAGATCAAGTACGACATCATTGGTCTGACTGAGACAAGGAGGCATCAGTCGCATCATGCTGTATTTGACACCGGAGAAGAATTGTTCCTTGGAATATGTGACGAAAGAGGCATTGGTGGCGTTGGTGTCCTTGTCAACACGAACATGGCTGTCAACATTGATTCATTTGAATGCCTACCAAACCAAATAGGACGATTACACTTGAGGAGATGTGGCCCACTGCCAGCAATTTCTCTCTTCATTGTCTATGCACCGACATCCACATACAAAGAGGATGAAATTGAGAAATTCTACATGGAATTGGAGGAGTTCTATAAAAAGATCACACCTTCTACAAGATCATAGTCGGTGATTTTAATGCCAAGATAGGACCGAGAAGATCGGCTGAAGAACTCCACATCGGGATCCATGGCCTAGAATGGAACGAACAGGGTGAGAGACTATCGGAGTTCATCATGTCCACCAAGACTATTCATGGGAACTCACAGTTTCAGAAGGCTGAAGCGAAACATTGGACATGGGAATCTCCTGGCGGACAGTTCCACAATGAAATTGACCACATCATCTTCAATCGACGGTTTTTCTCTGACCGATATTGCTGTAGTCCCCAAATTCCAGACAAGATCGGACCACCGTCTCCTTCGTGCAAAATTCTACTTCCCACAATGGGGAGAAAAAGCTGCAAAGTTTAAGAAGAGAACTCCCAGAACGACCACCAACTGGGAACTCTTTGGCACCATTGCAGGAACATGGGAAGATACCATCATTGATGACATCGATGAAGAATACAACCGACTGGTTCAGCACCTCCATGATTGTGCGAAGAATGCCGAGAGAGAGAGAAAGACACAAAAGGACGCTTGTCTTCAGAAACTCTTGAGCTCATTCGCCAACGTGGCAAGGCGCGAGCCTCAGGAGACCAAATGCTAACGTCCAAGCTTGCTAAACGGTGCAGAGAAGCTATAAGAGCAGACCTCAAAGACAGAAGAGCAGAAATACTGGAAGATGCAGCAGAAGCCGGGAAAAGTATTCGCACTGCCCGCCTGTCCTTCGCCAACTATAAGACCAAGATGACTGCCCTCCGACGCGCCTGATGGATCTATCACATCTTCCAGAAAGGCAATGGAGAAGATTATCCAGGACTTCTACTCAAATCTCTTTGATAGCCACATCCACCTGCCTGCATACCAAATTCCACAGGATGGATATGTCATTCCCAACGTTCTCCCTTCTGAAATCCGACATGCCATCTCGTCGGTAAAGAAGGGAACAGCACCAGGCCCAGACAAAGTCAGACCCGAACACCTGAAGAATCTGCTGTCGGTACTCGTCAATACACTAGCTCGGCTCTTCACATGCTACCTGTCCGAATGCAAGGTGCCCTCCCAATGGAAAACCAGCAGGACAGTTCTACTGTTCAAGAAGGGAGACATTCACGACATTGGCAACTATCGCCCCATCTGCCTGTTGTCTGTCATCTACAAGCTGTTTACACGAGTCATCCTGAACAGGATTAGCAGAACACTAGATGAAGGGCAACCATGCGAGCAAGCAGGTTTCCGCAAAGGATTCAGCACAATCGACCATATCCACACTGTAACCAAGCTCATTGAGGGTTTGTAGGGAGTACAAGATGCCGCTCTGTCTCACGTTCATTGATTTACAGAAAGCCTTTGATTCTGTGGAGACTGAAGCAGTCATCGAAGCCCTAGTCAAACAGGGTGTTCAAACCCAATACATCAAGATCCTTCGTGAGCTGTATTACGGATTCACCACCGGGATCTCACCATTCTACAAAGAAGTGATCATTGATGTCAAAAGAGGGGTTCGACAGGGTGATACCATCTCACCAAAACTCTTCAGTGCCACCCTAGAGAACATCATGAGACAATTAGAATGGGAAGGAATGGGAGTGAAGATAGATGGTCGGCAACTACACCACCTCCGCTTCACTGATGACATCGTTCTAATAACACCAAACATTAGCCAAGCGGCACAAATGCTGGCTGACTTTAACTGAGAATGTGGAAAGGTAGGTCTACAGCTGAATCTGAAAAAAACTATGTTCATGAGAAATGAACTAGTTCCTGAGGCCCCATTCACTCTCAATGGAACAAACATCTCTGAACGCAGCAGTTATGTGTACCTAGGTCGAGAAGTCAACATGATGAAGCGACCTAAAACCTGAGCTGCGCCAGGAGGAAGAGAGCGGCATGGAATGCCTTCAAAGGCATTGAAGAAATAGCTAAAAAGGACAAAGAACCTCTGGCTCCGGGCACATCTCTTTGGACTCCACCATTCTTCCTGCATTAACATACGCCTCAGAGACCTGGGCCCTACGAAAGCAGGGATGAGAATGCTATTCAGGTCCCCGAAAGAGCTATGCTTGGAATATCACGTCTCACTCCAAGTGAGTGAAGGAATCCGGAGTTCTGACCTCCATCGCTATTCCAGAATCAGGGACACTGTCTCATTTGCCAAGGCACCGAAAATCAGATGGGCTGGACATGTAATGTGATTTGGAGACAACCGCTGGACTAGAGCCATTACCGACTGGATCCCACAGGATGTCAAAAGATCACGTGGCCGCCCACCTACAAGATGGTCAGACTTCCTTGTTAAGACCCTGAAGGAACGGTTTGAGGCTCTTCATATTCCTGAATCAACCAGATGCCATTGGGCTACATTGGCACGTGATAGGGTCCAATGGAAATGTTACTGGCGCCCGCTCGAGCAAATCGATGAATAACGGGATTCAAGTGATCAAGTGATCATGTTTGGATTTCAGTCATACAGTGTTCCAGCACCCATCCCTCCACCAGTGCCCATCTCCCACCACCAATGTCCCCCACTTCCCCCCCCCCTCCCCAGCCCGCCTCTATGGCAAGTTCTCTATCTCCCTCTCTCTCTCTCTTTCTTTCTCTCTTCTCTTACACATTGTGTATTGCAATACATACATTTAGAGATTATCATGTATATCTTT
>JAJIBD010029100.1:0-20165 GCA_021461705.1 Cryptotis parvus
CCAAGATAGGACCGAGAAGATCGGCTGAAGAACTCCACATCGGGACCCATGGCCTAGAATGGAACGAACAAGGTGAGAGACTATCTGAGTTCATCATGTCCACCAAGACTATTCATGGGAACTCACAGTTTCAGAAAGCTGAAGTGAAACGTTGGACATGGGAATCTCCCTGGCGGACAGTTCCACAATGAAATTGACCACATCATCTTCAATCGACGGTTTTGTCTGACCGATGTTGCTGTCGCCCCCCCAAATTCCACACAGGATCGGACCACCGTCTCCTTCGTGCAAAATTCTACTTCCCTCAATGGGGGAGAAAAGGCTGCAAAGTTTAAGAAGAGAACTCCCAGAACGACCACCAACTGGGAACTCTTTTGGCACCATTGCGGCAACATGGGAAGATACCATCATTGATGACATCGATGAAGAATACAACCGACTGGTTCAGCACCTCCATGATTGTGCGAAGAATGCCGAGAGAGAGAAAGTCACAAAAGGACGCTTGTCTTAAGAAACTCTTGAGCTCATTCGCCAACGTGGCAAGGCGCGAGCCCTCAGGAGACCAAATGCTAACGCCCAAGCTTGCTAAACAGTGCAGAGAAGCGATAAAAGCAGACCTCAAAGACAGAAGAGCAGAAATACTGGAAGATGCAGCAGAAGCCGGGAAAAGCATTCGCACTGCCCGCCTGTCCTTCACCAACTATAAGACCAAGATGACTGCCCTCCGACGCCTGATGGATCTATCACATCTTCCAGAAAGGCAATGGAGAAGATTATCCAGGACTTCTACTCAAATCTCTTTGATAGCCACATCCACCTGCCCACATACCAAATTCCACAGGATGGATATGTCATTCCCAACGTTCTCCCCTTCTGAAATCCGACATGCCATCTCACCGGTAAAGAAGGGAACAGCACCAGGCCCAGACAAAGTCAGACCCGAACATCTGAAGAATCTGCCGTCGGTACTCATCAATACACTAGCTCCGGCTCTTCACACGCTACCTGTCCGAATGCAAGGTGCCCCTCCCAATGGAAAACCAGCAGGACAGTTCTACTGTTCAAGAAGGGAGACATTCATGACATCGGGCAACTATCGCCCCATCTGCCTGTTGTCCGTCATCTACAAGCTGTTTACACGAGTCATCCTGAACAGGATTAGCAGAACACTAGATGAAGGACAACCATGCGAGCAAGCAGGCTTCCAGAAAGGATTCAGCACAATCGACCATATCCACACAGTAACCAAGCTCATTGAGGTTTGTAGGGGAGTACAAGATGCCCACTCTGTCTCACGCTCATTGATTTACAGAAAGCCTTTGATTCTGTGGAGACTGAAGCAGTCATCGAAGCCCCTAGTCAAACAGGGTGTTCAAACCCAATACATCAAGATCCTTCGTGAGCTGTATTACGGATTCACCACCAGGATCTCACCATTCTACAAAGAAGTGATCATTGATGTCAAAAAGAGGGGTTCGACAGGGTGATACCATCTCACCAAAACTCTTCAGTGCCACCCTCGAGAACATCATGAGACAATTAGAATGAGAAGGAATGGGAGTGAAGATAGATGGTCGGCAACTACACCACCTCCGCTTCGCTGATGACATCGCTCTAATAACACCAAACATTAGCCAAGCGGCACAAATGCTGGCTGACTTTGACCGAGAATGTGGAAAGGTAGGTCTACAGCTGAATCTGAAGAAAACTATGTTCATGAGAAATGAACTAGTTCCAGAGGCCCCATTCACTCTCAATGGAACAAACATCTCTGAATGCAGCAGTTATGTGTACCTAGGTCGAGAAGTCAACATGATGAACGACCTAAAACCTGAGCTGCGCAGGAGGAAGAGAGCGGCATGGAATGCCTTCAAAGGCATCGAAGAAATAGCTAAAAGGACAAAGAACCTCCGGCTCCGGGCACATCTCTTCGACTCCACCGCTTCTCCCTGCATTAACATACGCCTCAGAGACCTGGGCCCCTACGAAAAGCAGGATGAGAATGCTATTCGGGTCTCCCAGAGAGGCATCGAAAGAGCTATGCTTGGAATATCACGCCTCACTCAAGTGAGAGAAGGAATCCGGAGTTCTGACCTCCGTCGCTATTCCAGAATCAGGGACGCTGTCTCGTTTGCCAAGGCATCGAAAATCAGATGGGCTGGACATGTAATGCGATTTGGAGACAACCGCTGGACTAGAGCCGTTACCGACTGGATCCCACGGGATGTCAAAAGATCACGTGGCCGCCCACCTACAAGATGGTCAGACTTCCTTGTTAAGACCCTGAAGGAACGGTTTGAGGCTCTTCATATTCCTGAATCAACCAGATGCCATTGGGCTACATTGGCACGTGATAGGGTCCAATGGAAATGTTACTGGCGCCCGCTCGAGCAAATCGATGATTAACGGGATTCAAGTGATCAAGTGATCAATGTCCCTTGCCATAAACAAGAAAGAGATATTAAGGGCATTCAGATCTGAAAAAAATTCAACTCTCACTGTTTGCTGATGACATGTTGCTATACCCTCCTAGAAACAAAAAAACTTATACAATGAAAGTGGCAGGCTATAGAATCAACACATGAAATACATGACTTTTCTACATGCAAATAATGAAATGGAAGAGAAATAGAAAAATAAATCTGGGGAGTGGGGTGGGTGAAGTGATAGCCAGGACTTAAGGCGCTTGTCTTATGCGGTAGTCAATCTGGTTTTTACCCCCAGCACCCCATATAGTTCCCTGATCCTGCCAGGAGTGATCCTGGGTGTAGAGCCAGAAGTAACCCCATAACACCGTCAGGGTTGGCCCAAATAACAAAATAAAAAGCCCCCACAGCAAAGCAAAACCAATCTGGGGATCACAGAGACAGCACAGTAGGTGCTAGGCATAGGTGCTTGCCTTGCATGCAAGGCGACCTGGGTTCAATCTATTGCACCACATATGGTCCCCTGCATCCTGCTAAAAGTGACCAGAAGTTAAGACTTGAGTACTTCTGGGTATGGCCCCCAAGTAAAAAAATTAAAAATCCTATTTATAATTGTGCCTCAGAAAACCTAGTACCAAGGAATCAGCTTAACAAATGAGGTGAAAAATTTGTATGAGGAAAACTATAAATCATTACTAAAAGAAAAACCATGAATCACTACTAAAAGAAATAAGGGAGGTCACCAGGAAATAGAAACACATCCCACGTTCATGGACTGGAAGGATCAACATTGTAAAAATGACAGTCTTGTCCAAGGCATTAACAGATTCTCTGTAAGCCCTATTAAAATCACTGTATCACTGTATCACTGTCTTCCCTGTTCATCGTCCATTTGCTCGAGCGGGCACCTGTAACATCTCCATACTACCTGTCTCGTGCAAGTAGAGCCCAAGGGCACCTGCTTGCTCCAGGAACATAAAGAGCCTCAAACCATTCCATCAGGTCATGGGAATGAGGTCTATAATTGTTATTGGTATCTGGCATATCAAATATGACACGAGTAGCTTGCCAGGATCTGCCGTGCGGGTAGCATACTCTTGTAGTCATCTCTAAATCCAGCATTTATTGATGAACCATGCGGCCGCTATGCGGGTTGTTCTAGCCCTGGCCCGCCACCCCAGCAGAGCCTCACAACAAGCCAGACGACCCCCCACTCCATGAGGACCTCCATTTTCCACATCCAGACTTCCCCCTCGTCAGAACTCTACCCAGCAGACCAGCCTATCACAGCCCAGCCTATTAAAATACTCGATATTTTCTCCTAAAGATACAGTTGAAAACTCTTGAAATTAAGATGGAGTAAAAACACTACCACCTCTTTCCACACACTATAATTAAAGAGTAATGAAAGTTATTGTTATTTAATGCTTTGTGGCATGAGCTATACATTAAGTTCTAGATGTATAATGTTACCATAACAACTTATAATTACCTATGATAGAAAGTTAATAAAACATTTCACAAATATTTGCCCTTACAGCAATTCTGTAAGGTCCACTTATTATATCAGATGTGCTATGGAGAATATTGAAATTTCTGAGTACATACAATGTACCAACTTGCATGTTTGTGTTTTTAGTGGCTTTTGATCTGAGGAGTAGTAGAAACATTGTTTATATCTATATGTAATAAAAATATTTAAAGTAAACAACTTGGTAGTTTTATACACATATTCCTTGTGAAATGAGGACCGTAATCAGGTTAACTAACATGAGTGTTTATTTCTCATCAGTATAATAGAAGAGGGCTCTTGCCTTATGCTGCTGAATGATCACTAATACAACAATGAAAAATCACATACGAATTGTTTCTACAAGGAAATAAGGATGGCTGCAAAGACTTAACTTGTATGGAATATTTTGGTCACAACAGCACTAATGTGCTTACATAAACTTGTCAATCAGGCTTGCGGCATCACTTTAATGGGAGTCTTGGTAGTCAGGCACTCAGATGTGTGTTAGAAGATGACATATTCAGTGCAGTTAGTCCGTGAAAAGTCATAGATTCTATAAACAAATCGGTGTCACCCAATGGAGTAGTTCTTGTATTTGAAATCAATGGAGGAAAGGTTGAGTCACATCTATTCCAACATTTCAGCCAAATCGGATCTTAGAGTGATGCTCAGAAATATGTGCTCAGGGGACTCTATGCAGTGCCAGGGATTGCAACTGGGCTTGACCAGTTGCAAGGCAGAGACTTATGTTGGTTCTATCTTTTGACCCTATTTTCTCTATTTCTATCACTTTTTGTGCAATACTAATTATGTATATCTGCTTGAATAAAATTGTATCTTGTGACTTGTTAATGTTTCAATGGTCAAGACATAAACAAAGACTTTCACAACCTGATTACAGTTTAACAGCTATACAAACATATACATACACATTTATATTCATGTATGTTTATATACGTGAATTAGTATATATGTATATATGCTTATATACATACTACATAAGTTTTAATATTTCATGCAATTCTGTTTATGTGCTAATAACATACGAATCACGTATTTACACTAGACAATTCATAGTTCCTCAATTACGATATATATTTTCAGATTTCCCTGACTTTGCATGTATATAGTCCTATTTCTAATGGCATTTTGCTTATATAAGATAGTATATCTGTAATCTAGCTCAAATTTCATCTTCTCTGTGAAACATCTCATTTTCTTTTCCTTTTTTGGGTCACACCTGACAATGGTCAGGGATTATTCCTGGCTCTGCACTGAGGAATTTCTCCTGACGGTGCTCGGGGACCATATGGGATGCCGGGATGGAACCCAGGTTGGCTATGTGCAAGACAAAAGCCCTACCCGCTGTGCTATCACTCTGGCCCCTGTGAAACATCTCTTGACTGTTCTAAATGTCCTGATTTTGCACCTGTGTAGAATTAACTCTTGAGTATTTCCCTTGTTGTAGAGTGGACCTGAATATCAGTTATCACAGTTTGCTCTGTATTATAAATCGTCCCTCTCCCAAGAGAAGGAAATAATCAAGGGTTACGAATAAGATTTGTTCAAAGGTCTTATTAATCTTAGTCTTTGGGATCTGCTCAGTTTCTCATATGAGTTCATCATACCCCAAATCATTCTTCAATTCCTATCATTAGCTACATCTGGAAAAAATTTTCACCAGAATTGGTGGGGAATATGATTTTGTAATTCATTTTCTTTAGGTGGAATTATTATTCAATTTTCCATGAGTTCCCTATTTCTTAAAAGTTCATTTAGCTGGCTTTCTGACCCTGTACTTGACTTAACTTTAGAAAACTGAGCTTGTGTTCTTAGTCACCTGCTTGGTTATTGTCTGCTATCCATAACTGCCACCTGAATCCCTGGGCACTGATTATTTTCTGTTCATTGCAACCATCTGTACCTGCCATATCCTTTGGCTACCTGTCAAGCTGTCCAATCTTCTGCGCTGCAGAGATTATTTGATACCCTTTTTCCTGTTCCTCTTTGTTCTTACTATTGATCTCTAGCTTCTCAATTTTGTGACACAAGAATTCTTTCTTTGATAAAATATATGTATATGTACATATATATGTACAAATACATTTATATAGGCACTTATTTAAGGCACTCATTGAAATATATCAAGCTTTTGTCTTTTGGTTGAAAATGGGAATATTACTGAGAAAATAAGATACACGAATCTATAATTTTCATAGGAACAGTAATGAGGCTTTTATGGGCAGATCTGGGTGACAGATAATAGCACTAGATACCAGGCAAAGGAGTGATACATTAAAGGGGTGAAGAGACATCAAAAACAGCAACAGTTCTCAGCATTTGACACAGGATTGGACAGAGTTCTCACTGAATATGCCCTCATTATACAAGATAAAGCAAAGCTCCTTTATAGTTGTGGTAGCTATAATTTTACTAGACAATTCATTAAAATTTTGGTGTTGGGACAAAGTATAATAATTTAAATTAAATACAAAAAACTTTGTGTATGCCTTTGTATGTACCATCACACCTTTCAAGAAATGGCTCCCAAGACTGTGCGAAGTGCCTTTGTGTATTTATCTGCCTGAATCCCCAGTTTCCGTGGTCTGCATCCTTGGAACTTGGTGCATTGGTACACCCAGGCATTTGAAAACATTTATCCCAGGTTATTCCCATAGACCTGTCTGAATATGTCACATACCTAACACTGGACACTGGACATATCTGTCCACTATCCATCTCTGCTCAAATATAAAACAAAGGAATCTGCGAGTTTGAACAATTTTTGTAGTGCAGCCTGCTCAAACTTGATGCCACAGACTGTTCCAAATACTAGCAATATTATACCAGTGGATATTATTCAGGTTCATTTGACCTTGACACCACAATTACTGGCAGACACTGACCAATGAAAATACCCCGCTAGCTTTGGCAATCTTCTAAGTGCTAAACTACTGGATGCTTATAACCACAACCCTCACTAGCTTCCCAGGCCTCCTGCACTCTGAAAACAGAGTCCTAAATAGCATTGTACAACCTGGAGTGCAGATAATACCTGCTAGTCTTTGGTAATATAACTGTTGCAGGACACTCAGCACCAGGAATTCCTGATAATTCAGGTCAACACAAACTCAAGGTCACAGTCACTGGAATTTGTGGCTCTGAACCTCCAATCATCACCTGGCCTGAATGAACATGGACTCTCTTCTCTAGTCTTCACACCAGGCGTAATGAAAAAATAAGAATTCACCTGCAATGAAGGATGCAGACCCTGAGAATATATATATTTTAATTTCCATGATAAAGACTTCAAATCAATAATTCTAATTAAGCTCACTGAAATGTGATCAATGGGAATGAACTTTCATGAGGTAAAGTAAACTTTCTGAGGTAAGGTAAAGATAGTGTAAAGTAAAAATACAAACAAATCATTGAGCTGAAGAATACAGAAGTTAAATGAAAAACACAGTGCAAGGGCTTTAGAGATGAAAAACAAAGTAAAGACTGAGTCAGCAAGTTTAATTATAAGGTAGAAAAAACCATAATAAAAAGAATTTAAGACTATGAAGAAATGTAAGAGATGGGATAGAACCAAATAGATTTATACTTGTATCTTGGGATTCCAGAGGGAGAAGAGAGAGAAAAAGGAAGAATTAGTTTTTTTTTTAAGAAAAAAAATTATAGTTTAGGTAACTTGGTTACAATGTGTTGATTATATGGTTTAGGGTACCTTCACCATCACCGTTGTGCCAAGGATACCCTCTCTGTCTTTAAATCTTTATTAATCTTCCTCTTTCTGCCCAGTGCTTGGCAATTTTAGTTCTGAAATGAAAGGCCAGGGCTTTGTCATGACTCAGCGTTGTCTATTGCCATGCTTTATTTCTCTGTATACCACAAAGAATGAATCTATCAGGTATTTACCCTTCTCCTTATGGCTAATCTCACTTAACATGATATCTTCCAGTTCCATCCAAGTTGCACCAGCTGCAAGATTTCATTTTTTCTTATAACTATGTATATTATGCTGCCTATGTATATCATGATTTCTTTATTCATTCATTTGTTATCATGTTGCTTTCATATCCTGGCTATTGTACTTAGTGCTACAATGAACATAGTTATGTGTAGATTTTTTATTTTTATTTTCAGGTCACACCCAGTAATGCTAGGGGTTACTCCTGGCTCTGCACTCAGGAATTGCACCTGGTGGTGCTCTGGAGACCATATGGAATGGCAAGGATAGAACCCAGATTGACTGTCTGCAAGGTGAAAGCCCTCCCTCACTGTACTGTTGCTCTGGCCCTGGTATGTGTATATATTTTCAAGTATATTTTAACAAATAGCCAAGGTAGCAAAACATGAGAGTTGACCTACAGAACTGAGTATGCCAAGGGATAGGTGGGGGATGGGTGGGATCTCGGGTCATGTTATAGTTATGGGGATATTGACACTGCTGGTGAATGTGGTACTGGGGCAATGTGTTCGTGATAATACTCTGATATTAACAGTATTGTAAATAAGGGTGCTTAAATGAAAATGAAAAGAATAAAATGTTTCCATTTTATTCTTTTCATTTTCATTTAAGCACCCTTAAATAAACTCCACCCAGCAGACCAGCCCGGTCTCCCACCATCACAGCCCGGCTCATCGAGATCCACCCTGCTGCAGTCTTTTTTTAATCCGAACCAGGTATGCTGATCCAGAGACAGACATGGGGCAGAGCTGCTACTGGCTCTCACTGTGCCCAGCCGCTCATGAGGTGCCTGGGAGGGATGGCAGGTTCTAGCCCTGGCCCGCCACCCCAGCAGAGCCTCACAACAAGCCAGACGCCCCCTCTCCATGAGGACCTCCATTTTCCACATCCGGACTTCCCCCTCGTCAGAACTCCACCCAGCAGACCAGCCTATCACAGCCCAGCTCACGCGGCTGCTTGCGGCCGCGGTACATCAATAAATGCTGGAATTTGAGAGGACTACAAGAGTATACTACCCTGACGGCAGAGCCTGGCAAGCCTCCCGTGTCGTATTTGATATGCCAAATACCAGTAACAATTATAGACCTCATTCCCATCACCTGATGGAATGGTTTGAGGCTCTTTATGTTCCTGGAGCAAGCAGGTGCCCTTGGGCTCTACTTGCATGAGACAGGTCATAGGAGATGTTACTGGTGCCCGCTCGAGAAAATCGATGATGAACGGGAAGACAGTGACAGTTTATAAAAATGCACTCTTTCTTAGCAAAGATATACTAGGAAACTCTTAAGGATGATGGATATATTATCTTGATCAAAGTTATGATTAAAATATTTATATTTTAAATATATGTTTGTGTATATGTGTGTGTGTCAAAACGTATCCATCTGTACAAATGAAATACTACAATTGTATGTTAGTGATACTTCAGTGAAACTTTTTTTCAAAGGACAGGTCATATATGCCATTTTTGTCTTGGTCCAGATAAGAGCCTTTTTTCTTCCTTCCTATCTTTCCTTCCTTCTTTCATTCTTCCTTCTTTTTTCCTTTCTACTATTCCTATTATCTTCCTTCCTTCCTTCCTTCCTTCCTTCCTTCCTTCCTTCCTTCCTTCCTTCCTTCCTTCCTTCCTTCCTTCCTTCCTTCCTTCCTTCCTTCCTTCCTTCCTTCCTTCCTTCCTTCCTTCCTTCCTTCCTTCCTTCCTTCCTTCCTTCCTTCCTTCCTTCCTTCCTTCCTTCCTTCCTTCCTTCCTTCCGTTCTCTTCTTTTTTCTTCCTCTAATGAGTCTAAGTACACCTAAAATAATAGTCTTTTCTACAGCATGCTATAATGAGAAATTTACTGGGTTAGAAATCAGAATCAGATTTTACCTTTTGCATGAAAACTCCATGTGACTATACACATTTCTTAGGCCAGGGACTATTTTTTTCTTCCCCCAAACTGAGATGGTATGGAATAATCTTAAATTTCTTCAGCATCTATGATTTCCTATGAATCAGTTTAAAGAAAGAGTCCTTCCCTCCAAATTGATTCCAGAGTAGCAGCAAAACTTGCATCTGGGCACAATTAAATCTCTCATTTAAATGGATACAGAGAGGCAATGAAGGCAGGAGATTTGGCAATCCATAATTTCCATCTGCCATACATCCAGAGTCTCCATAAAGGGAATGGACTAACCTGTACATTGGACATCCACTCAGGGAAGCTGACAGGTGACAATAGTTGGGGAGGCAGCTCCGTCCTGCTGTACTGGACAGAATGGGCACCGCCCCATAGTGTTGGCACAAAGAAGCCCATTTTGAACCACAAATGAGAGCTTTGGACTCACCAGTGTGTGAAGGCCCTCCTCCTTTCTCCAACATCCTGTGATTTGCATTTTTATTGTAAAATGAGAAATAAAATGGAAACAGATGAACATTTTTCACACCCAGCCCCAGATTTATGTGAAATGTTTCTGCACAAAAATGTTTAATTGCTTTACAGAAGTTACAAAGATGATTTAATTCCTCTTTCCCCTCCAAATGTGTATACAATTAACTATGCTTATACAATATAGAAAACATGATACGTTTGAATTATTTGATAAAGAACATGGGAAATATTCTCTGTAATAGTTATCATAGACATGTAAGTCAGCAGGTGCTTGCTGGATCTTGCTATGCACATTTATTTGGATTTAGTCTTTAAGAATATTTGTATCTTTTTTTAAAATTCAGGCAAAAATAAAAAGACACCCTACTGAATGGAATAAAATATCTGCATAAATACATCAGATAGAGGGCTGATAATTAAGATACATAAAGCACTCAAAATTCAATAACAACAAAGTTGTAACCCTATCAAAAATGGAAGAGATGAACAGTCATTTTCCACAAATGGAATATATGTAGAAGATCAGTAGGCATATGAAAAAAGTGTCCATCATCACTAATTAGTAAAGGAATACAATCAAATCAAGAATGAGATATTTCACATAGAGAGAAGATAATATAGAAAAAGACTAGAAATAATTTCCCACTTAGGTTAGAGGAGCTGTGATGAACTCCCCTGTTCACTACTGGTGGGAATGCTGACTGGTCCCATCAACTATAGAAAAGAATAAGTAGAGGGAGAAGAGTGATAGTACAGCAAGCAAGGTGTTTGCCTTGCACTTGGTGTCCCAGGTTCGATTCCCAGCATCTCATACAGTTCCCTGAGAACCACTGGATGCAGAGTGGAGCAACCCCTGAGCACCTGAGTTCAGAGCCAGGAGTAACCCCTGAGCACCACCAGATGAAAGACAAAAAGCATCAGGAAGGAAGAAGGAAGAAAGAAAAAAGAATGAAAAAAGAAATAAAGAAAAGAAAGAATGCAAAACTGTGAGTTCTCAAAAAAATAGTTTCCATCTGATCCAGTGATTCTACTTTTGACCTCTACTCAATAACACAAATTTTTTTAAATGAGATTAGACCAATAGTACAGAGAATAAAATCACTTTCTTGCATGCAGCGGACCCTATATGATTCTCTCAGTGGCACCCTATATGGTTATTGAAGATTTCCAGGAATGATCCCTGAATATAAAGCCAAAAGTAATCCCTGAGCACAGCTGGGTGTAACCCCCAAACTAATATAAAAAATACAGACACATATATTTCTTTGCAGAGCTTAGTACAACAACCAGGATATGGCAACAACCCAAATGTAAAACTGCTGAAGGTAAAAAGTTGTGCTATATATGCAGACTGGAATACTATGCAGCTATAAGGATGGATAAAATTATACAGTTGGCTGCAGCTCGGATGGAACTGGGTATCACCTTAAGTGAAATAAGTCAGAGGAATAAAAAAAATACTGGATGCTCTTACTAATATGTAGTTCATAGAGAAACAAAACAAGGAAATAGACAGGATCTAATGACGAAAAATTCTTTGCCCCTTTATGACAGAACTGAGGATAACACGGGGTGAGGGGTGGTAGCGAATAGAGGGAAATGGTGATGTGAACGAGAAGTGGCAGAAGTCGTGGGAACTTTAGCCATGATCAGATACAGTAACTATGTTTATCAAAATCATAAGCTGAGGAACAGAGAGATGGTATAGCAGTAGGGTACTTATTTTGTTGCATGTAGCCAACTCTTATTCAATACCCAGCATCACATATGATCCTATAAGCCCTACCAGGAGTGATCCCTAAGCACAGAGCCAGAGGTAAGCCCTGAGCACAGCTGGGTTGGCAATAAAAAAACCACACAAAAATATTAACACTACTGTAAACATGTGATCTAATTGTAATAATTAAAAATTAAGGGACTGGAGTGATAGTCCAGTGGGGAGGGCATTTGCTTTGCACATGGTTGACCCAGGCTCAATCCCCAGCATCCCTTATGGTACCCCGAGCACTGCCAGGAGTAATTCCTGAGGGCAGAGTCAGGAGTAACCCAGGAGTAACCCCTGAGTGTCACAGAGCATGACCCCCCCCAAATTAAAATATTTCTTTTTAAATATTGAAAAATACTTTTCAACCATATAAAAATGAAAAGAAAATAATCCTTAGTGTTGAGCCATACTAAAGAAAAAAAACAAAACAAAAAACAGCAAACTTGATTTGACCTGAAGCCAAAAGCAGCAAACATGATTTGACCTGAAGCCACAATTAAATGAAAATATACTTTTTCCTGGAATGTTTCAAATACCTGATAAACAGAATAAGCAAATTAAAACCCTCAAAGCCTCTTGGTTTCCTGAATATTCTTTCTAATACAGTGCTCAGCAGAATCTCCAATATACTCTGCTTTACAAATTAGTGACTAGAGTTCTAAACTCCTGCTTGGTACTGCCCTGAATACATTTGACCTAAAATCGCATTCCCACTGACAACTGATAATCCCCATGGAAGCTGCCTCCATGGTGCGGGGCAAGCCCCATTCATCCTGTGCTCTTTCCTGTTATCTTTCCCCGGAGTGGCCCAGCATCACTGTTTTTCTCATGTCTTATAGCACCCTGGCAGAGTAATAAAGAAAGGCGTTCTTTGCTTGGCACATGATATGAAATGCCTTTCCTGAGTGGAGTCTGACCATTAGAGATTTTCATAGCATTCTCTTTCATACAGAAATTAATGGAGCATGAAGTTACTAAAAATAATACTTATAGCATTAAAAGGAAAAAAATTGCTTGCTTCAGCATTACTGGCAAAAGGGATAAGACAACATTATATAGAGGCTGTGAAAAATGATGGCTTGTGCTAGTCCGGGGCTTAGAAACATAACCTGAAAGAACGACTTGGTCGTTTTTTACAAAATTTTTTTTTATTAAGATTATCTCCCATGTACATTCCATATTGATAAATTACATGAATTGTCTCTTTATGATCAAATCTTTCCTGGTCCCTTCATTTCACTTGCCAGAAACAGAAGCCAGTACATTATGAAAGCCTTAGGCAGCTGTGGCCCACCCACCTCTGTCCCATTCATTCTGACTTATTACCCTTCCGTGACTATAGCCCCTCTTCCGGGACTGGAGCTCTGCCCACATTTCCATTACTTTTGGCTGAAATTTGATTAAATGAAGGTGACTTTGATTCCAGGCTCGATAAGAAGTCTTGGCAATGGAAAATGAGTGTGACTAGAGAAGATTTAAGTGCGAATATACAAAAACACTGTGCTAATTCTTTATGCTAAATTAAACTCTACACTAAATTCTTTATTTTATTCGTATCTTACTTCATATTATCCCTTGGCCCTATAAATTACCAAAGACTTGGTGTCATTATTGCCATCTAATAAATTAAATAAAAACAAACAACTGCCCACGAAGGCTCAGATAATCAAATTTACACTGCAAGCTGGAGGAGCTGCTGTATCCTGGATTATAGTTCTTTTCAGCCTCTTTCCATAGAGTCTGAATTAGCTCCATTTCTCCATACAGATATAGGAGGATTTCACAAAACAGTCATCAGTTAGTTGTACATAATCTGCTTTGCTTTTGGATTATTCAGAACCATGTCCACTTCTCCTGCCAGAATTTACTTGCAGCTATTTACCCAAAAGAGGTGCTTGATCCAAGTCAAGTCTCTGTCAGTAAACAATATGTTTTTAGCTCTTATTATAAACCCTAGTGGACAGATCCCACACCCTGTGAGATGATCTGGTATTTGTCTTTCTCCATCTAAATTATTTAGCTTACCTTGGCCCCCTCAATTTTATCCTGTTGTAGCAAGAGGCAGTATTTCTTCTTTTCTTGTTAGTGAATTGCATTCATACCACAGCTTCTTTATCCACTCACAGGTTGCTGAGTAGTTGACTGTTTTACTACTGAGTAGTTGCTGAGTAGTTGACTGTTTTACTACTGAGTAGCTGACTACTGCAAAGAATGCAACAATGAATTTAGGCATGCACATATCTTTTTTATTTTTTTATTTTTTTTAAATGTAATATTTTTATTATACTACTGTGAGATATACAATTACAAAGATGTTCGTATTTGGGCTATGGTCATACAGTGTTCCAGCACCCATCCCTCTACCAGTGCCATTTCCCACCACCAATGTCCCCAATTCCCTCCCCCTCCCTAACCTGTCTCTATGGCAGGTTTATTACCTCTTTCTCTTTCTCTATTTCTCGTTCTCTCTTCCTTCTCTTATACATAGTGGATTGCAATACATACATTTAGAGGTTATCATGTGTATCTTTTTGCCTGTATTTAATGCTCAGTTTTAGGTTGGTATCAGCACTTTTTGACAATTATTAGCACACTGTTCCCATCTCTGTCTTACTTAACCTCTGACTCCCACATGTTTGTGTAATTTTCACCCTGGAGTAGACCTCCTGATCCATGTTTTGACTGACCTTAGATATTGGTATCACAATATGTATATATAGCATATCTTTTTTAATTAGTTTGTTTTGCGGATAGATACGAAGAGTGGCATTTCTGGATCATATGGACATTCTATCTTTAGAATTTTAGTGGCATCTCCATACTCTTCCAGAGGGATTGAACCAAATTACATTACCACCAATAGTGTTCCTTTTCCTCCATGTTCCTATCAGCACTTATTATGGCCGATTTATATGGGCTAGTCTCATGGTATGAGGTGATATCTCATTGTTGTTGGCAGAAGGTAGATCTAAGGATATGTGAAGGAAGGTCTGATGGATACTGCCTGTTAACAGATACACGGGGTATTCTGGCAGTCTGTCTCCCAAAAGAGTTAGTATGTAGAATTCCCTAGTGAGACTGTTAATCAAGCTACAGTTATACAGACAAGGCTATCCTAGGTAATTTCTCTGCACATTTCTTTGTTGGCTATAACTAGCCCAAGATGGAGTCTAATGATTGTTGCTTACAGTTAGGCAGAAAACAGGTTTTTCTTGTTCTTCTGTCTGACATGTCCTTGCCATCATGGGCTAGTCCAGAAGTCTGCATTCTTTTGTTCATCTCATCTTACCTAGATAGCACCCCCCCTGCAGGTTTTTTGTTCCTGTATGCCTCCTTCCTATTATTCCTAAGTCCTATGCAAAGAATGTGAACTGTCTTTGTAATGTAAACCATGCAAACTTTAAACTGTATTGCCTTTTGAGACTATGGGCAATAAGAAATTGGGGTCCTTGTGGGGAGGGTCAGTCAGTTAAAGTCAGTCAGCTCAAGTCAGTCCGCTCAGGTCAGTCAGTTCAAGTCAGTCAGCTGAGGTCAATCAGCTCTGTTCAGTTAGCTGCGGAAAGTCAGTTGCCAAGATGAGAGCTGCTGCCCCTCCGGCTGGTGATCATTAAAAATATTAATGGATATACGTCATGTTCGTGGAGTCTCATCTCTACGCCTCCGACCCATCAGGACATTCCTGCTCCATCTGGCGCCCAATCGCGGGGCAGGCCTGAAGGTGAGACACAGGTTACGGGTGGGAAAAATAGAAAATAAGTTGCACAGGGTTTGCACAGCCTCTTGTTAGCCGGAGTTAAAAAAAAAATTTTTTTTTTTTTTTTGTGATGGGAAACTCCATGTCGCGGTTAGAAGGGTATACTGATGTGCTCATGCTTTTCACTAAGGCAGCTGGACTGCCATTGAAAGAGAGTGTTTTAAAAGGTCTCCTTAAGAGAATACAGAAACATTTCTACTAGTTTGAACCAGAAAGCAGGGAACAGATCAACCCGAAAGTATGGAAAAAGGTTGGAAAAGATTTAAGGTGTGCTCATAGGAAAGGGAAATAATCCCTGCAGAAGAATGGGGTGCATATGCTTGCATTAATTTGGCTTTAATGCCATTTGAATCTGATTCAGAGGAGGAGGAGGACAAAATTTCTTTTCGCTCAACTTCCTCCTCTCTCTCCCCCCCCTTGTATCTCAGGCTAAGGAGGAACTAACCACATCTTCCTTTGAATTACCTCCTAGCGAGTCATTGTCAGCCTCACCTGCCTTTGTAAATTCTGATATGGAAACAAGGCAGGCAGCATAACAGGATGATAGTTTTGATTCTGATGCAGAAATAGAGGTGACTTCACATGAGAAGGCCATCTGGAGAGAAATTAGTGATCTCCATAGAAAATTAGATCTACTGATTAAAAAGGCAGACAGGTTGCTCTAGGCCTAGGCGACCTGAGTTTTGCTCCCTACAGGGGCTTAACGATTCCTTTTGTGAACCTGGAATTCAGATTATTCAAACTCCCCAATATCAGAATAAGAAAGTAGCTACAGCTCCAAGTCAATATAAGTTAAATCATGAGCTGTATACATTAATGAATACTCCTGATTCTTTTGATGATAATCCACAGCTTCAGGCTACGGCATTTCCTGTTGCTCATAATCTAAATACACAAACTAATAGATATGAAGGTGATTATCAAGCTATTCCTTTTAAGTTTCTGACCTCCCTAAAACAGGCTGTTTCAACGTATGGGCCTGCGTCTACTTATGTTTGTGCTTTGCTAGAGAATTTTGCTGAAGCTAATGTCTTACTTCCTTATGATTGGAAAGCGATTGCAAAGGGTGTTTTGAAAAAATCACAGTATATTCGGTTTAAGTCTTGGTGGCGTGAGGAGGCAGAAATAGTTTTACGAAAAAGGTATCCCAAGAATGCTGAAGCCACCATAGCGAGAATCATGGGAACAGGCAATTGGTTAACGGCTGCAGAACAGATTAAAATACCTACAGATATTTTAGATTTGACTACTAATACGTGCTTGAAAGCATGGCATAATTTGGAAGCTCCAGGGAAACAACCAATTGCATTTACTAAGGTATTACAACAAGCAAATGAAACTTATGTAGATTTCTTAGCCAGGTTAGAAGATACTTTAGAAAAATCTGTTCCAGATGCTACTGTGCATGAATTACTTATGTCCACATTGGCGGTAGAAAATGCTTCCCTGATTGTCAAGAGGCAATCCGAGCCTCAAAGTTAATGGGAAAAGATACTATAGATGATTTTATTTGTGCTTGTCGCGACGTTGGGTCTGCAAAATATCAGGCCCGAATTTTGGCTGCAGCACTCCAAAAATGTTAATCAAATGAGATGTTTTGATTGTGGGCAGGAAGGACATTTAAGAAGAAATTGTACTAAAAAAAGGGACGGGAGAAACCACTCCCAGCCTTCTGATTCTGCGCTCTCTAAAAGGTGTGGTAGGATTGGACATAGAACCAAGGATTGCTACTCCAGAAAGCATAGAAATGGGTCACTGCTTGCTCCCATCTCTACAGAGTCGGGAAACGAATCAAGGGGCCAGTTCCGAGGCCCCACAAACAACCCAGGAACCCTACCGAAACAATCATAAATTTGTTGGAGAGTGAATCTGCCAGCTTGGCTCCAACCGAGCGGCTGCGGAAACAGTCGGATTTTTTTTTCTGAAACTAACCACGTGGCTCAAGTGGCTATAGCCGTTTCTGAAGCCTCAGCCATTCCAGAGGCTCAACCCACATCTTTCTCAGAAGGGCGGGGAACCAAGCCTGGCCGCTCCAGCTACTTCTTCTTCTTCTTCTTTTTTTTTTTTTTTTGTAAGGGGAAATTTTATTTTTTTTAAATTTTTTATTATACCACCGTGAAACATACAATTAGAAAGGTGTTCATAATTGGTTCTTGGTAATACAGTATACCAGCACCCATCCCTCCACCAGTGCCCCATTTCCACCACCAATGTACCCCACCCCCGCCCCACCCCCATGCTGCCTTAATAGCAGGTACCCCAGTTTCCTCTCTTTCTCTCTCTCTCTCTCTCTCTGTCTCTGCATCTCTCTCCCTCTTATTTTACACATTGTGGCTAGCCCTGCAGGTATTTAGAGTTTATCACTTAAGTCTCTTTGTGTATATTCAATGGTGAGTTTTAATCTGCCATTACCATTTCCCACATTTAGTAAAACACTGGTATCTATTTATGTCCTATTGATGAATGCAGTCATTCTATATCTGTCCTTTTCCTTCTGACTAATTTCACTCAGCATGATTGTCTCCATGTCCATCCATTTGCAGGTAAATTTCATAATTTCATCTTTTCTGACAGCCGCATAGTATTCCATAGTGTAGATGAACCACAGTTTTTTTAGCCAGTCCTCTGTTCTCGGGCATTTAGGTTGTTTCCAGATTCTAGCTATAGTGAATAGCGCAGAGATGAATAAAGAAGTACAGATAGTGTTTCTGCTATGTGTTTTTCGGTCTCTGGGTATATTCCCAGGAGTGCAATTGCTGGATCAAATGGGAGCTCAATATCTAGTTTTCGGAGGAATGCCCATATTGTTTTCCAAAAAGGGCTGGACCAGCCGGCACTCCCACCAACAGTGGATGAGAGTCCCTTTTTCCCCACATCCACGCCAGCACCGGTTGTTCTTGCTGTTTTGGATGTGTGCCAGTCTCTGTGGTGTGAGATGGTACCTCATTGTTGTTTTGATTTGCATCTCCCTGATGATTAAAGATGAAGAGCACTTTTTCATATGCCTTTTGGCCATTCGAATTTCTTCTTTTGGAAGCTTCTGTTCATTTCTTCTCCCCATTTTTTGATGGGGTTGACTGTTTTTTTTCTTGTGGAGTGCTACCAGTGCCTGATATATCCTGGATATTAACCCCTTGTCAGATGGGTATTGGGTGAATATCCTTTCCCACTCTGTGGATTGTCTTTGTATCTTGGTCACCGTTTCTTTTGAGGTGCAGAAGCTTTTAGTTTTATATAATCCCATTTGTTTATCTTTGCTTCCATTTGCTTGGTCAGTGGTGTGTCGTCTTTAAAGATACTTTTCGTTTTGATGTCATAGAGCATTTCTCCTATGTTTTCTTCGATGTACCTTATAGATTCATGTCTGATGTTGAGATCTAGAATCTATTTTGATCTGACTTTTGTGCATGGCGTTAGAAGGAGGTCTAAGTTCATTTTTTTACATGTAGCTGCCCAGTTTTCCCAGCACCATTTGTTGAAGAGGCTTTCTTTGCTCCACTTAATATTTTTTGCTCCTTTATCGAAGATTAAGTGGTTGTATATTTGAGAATGTGTTTCAGGATACTCAGTTCTATTCCATAGGTCTACAGGTCTGTCTCTATACCAATACCTCACAGTCTTAATTACAACTGCTCTAGAGTAGAGCTTGAGGTTGGGGGAAAGTGATACCTCCCATCTTTTTTTCCCCAAGGATTGCTTTAGCTATTCGTGGGTTTTATTACTCCATACAAATTTCAGGAGTGTTTGTTCAATTTCTTTGAAGAACATCATGGGTATCTTTATAGGGACCGCATTGAATCTGTATAAAGCTCTAGGGAGTATTACCATTTTGATAATGTTAATCCTTCCGATCCATGAGCAGGGAATATGTCTCCATTTCCTCAGGTCTTCTTTTATTTCCTGAATTAATGTTTTGTAGTTTTCTTTGTAAAGATCCTTTACATTCTTTGTCAAACTGATTCCTAGGTATTTGATTTTCTGCAGGGCAATTGTGAATGGGATAGTTTCTTTAATGTCCCTTTCTTCTCTTTCGCTGTTTGCATATAGGAAGGCCATTGACTTTTGGGTATTGATTTTGTACCCTGCTACTCTGCTATAGGAATGTATAATTTCTAGGAGCCTCTTGGTAGAGAGTTTCGTTTTCCAGGTATAATATCATGTCATCTGCAAATAGTGATAACTTGGCTTCTTCCCTTCCTATCTGGATGCCCTTAATGTCTTTTTTCTTCCCTGATTGCTATGGCAAGTACTTCCAGTACTATATTGAATAGAAGTGGTGAGATTGGGCAGCCTCGTCTTGTCCCTGATCTTAAGGGGAAGGCTTTCAGTTTTCCCCCATTGAGAATGATGCTCGCTGTGGGCTTG
>JAJIBD010029102.1:0-59727 GCA_021461705.1 Cryptotis parvus
GTCTTTTTAAAATTTTTATTATACCACCGTGAGACATAAAATTACAAAGGTGTTCAGTAGTTGTTCTTGGTAATACAGTATTCCAGCACCCATCCCTCCACCAGTGCCCCATTTCCACTACCAATGTACCCCACCTCCTCCTGCTCACCCCCAAGGCTGCCCCAATAGAGGTGCCCCCCATTTCCTCTCTTTCTCTCTCTGTCTTTCTGTCTCTGCATCTCTCTCCCTCTTGCTTTTTACACATTGTGGCTAGCCCTGCAGATATTAGAGTTTATCACTTAAGTCTCTTTGTGTATATTCAATGGTGAGTTTTAGTCTGCCGTTACCATTTCCCACATTTAGTAAAACACTGGTATCTATTTATATCCTATTAATGAATGCAGTCATTCTATATCTGTCCTTTTCCTTCTGACTAATTTCACTCAGCATGATAGTCTCCATGTCCATCCATTTGCAGGTAAATTTCATAATTTCATCTTTTCTGACAGCCGCATAGTATTCCATGGTGTAGATGAACCACGGTTTCTTTAGCCAGTCCTCTGTTCTCGGGCATTTAGGTTGTTTCCAGATTCTAGCTACTGTGAATAGCGCAGAGATGAATAAAGAAGTACAGATAGTGTTTCTGCTATGTGTTTTTTTGTCTCTCAGGTAATTTCCCAGGAGTGCTATTGCTGGATCAAATGGGAGCTCAATATCAAGTTTTCGGAGGAATGCCCATATTGTTTTCCAAAAGGGCTGGACTGGTCGGCACTCCCACCAACAGTGGATCAGGAGTCCCTTTTTCCCCACATCCACGCCAGCACCGGTTGTTCTTGCTGTTTTGGATGTGTGTCAGTCTCTTGTGGTGTGAGATGGTACCTCATTGTTGTTTTGATTTGCATCTCCCTGATGATTAAAGATGAAGAGCACTTTTCCTATGCCTTTTGGCCATTCGAATTTCTTCTTTTTTGGAAGCTTCTGTTCATTTCTTCTTCCCATTTTTTGATGGGGTTGGCTGTTTTTTTTTTGTGAAGTGCTACCAGTGCCTGATATATCCTGGATATTAACCCCTTGTCAGATGGGTATTGGGTGAATAGCCTTTCCCACTCTTTGGATTGTCTTTTTGTATTTTGGTCACCGTTTCTTTTGAGGTGCAGAAGCTTTCAATTTTATATAATCCCATTTGTTTATATTTGCTTCCATTTGCCTGGTCAGTGGTGTGATCGTCTTTAAAGATATTTTTAGTTTCGATGTCGTAGAGCATTTCTCCTATGTTTTCTTAGATGTACCTTATAGATTCATGTCTGATGTTGAGGTCTATAATCCATTTTGATCTGACTTTTGTGCATGGCGTTAGAAGGAGGTCTAAGTTCAATTTTTTACACGTAGCTGCCCAGTTTTCCCAGCACCATTGGTTGAAGAGGCTTTCTTTGCTCCATTTAATATTTTTTTCTCTTTTATCAAAGACTAAGTCGTTGTATATTTGAGAGTGTGTTTCAGGATATTCAGTTCTATTCCATAGGTCCTACGGGTCTGTCTCTAACTGCCTCCAGTTTTGCAACTAAAATGAAACTTACAGTGTATAAATTGAAAGATCCTGAGAAGGACCTGCTCCTAACTTCCATTATTGTCTAAGTTTGTCGCGTGGCTGCTCTGTGGGTGTGCACCAGCACAGCTGCGAGGTGTAGAGTGTCTGTTATCTGGTGTTGCTGGCTGGGAGATTGCAGCCATGCCCGCCAACATAAGGCGGAGTAATGGGAGGAGGAGCCCAAATCCCCACTCTAAGTCTGGCCAGTGTGGCCCCCCAACACGTGTGTGCGAACCCTAGGAGCTACGTTGACTCGGCCAGGGGCTGAGCCATTTACCGCCCTCTGAAACTCTCATGGCAAGATTTTGAGTTAATAGGAGCATCTCAAGCGCTGCAGCTTCCACATCCTCTGGTTCGTGACACAGATGCTGCCATTTTCAGTCATTTATGTTTCTCAGCCTATCTCTTCCCGAAGTCATGGGTCTTCAGATACTCTCTGCATTCCTATGCATTTGTAATCTTTTCAGAATATAATTGGGCCACACAGTGTCTTTCTAGACCTAGAATTCCCTAGTTCCAATCTCACAAAAGTTGTAGACAACTCATTAGAATCCACATCACTTGATCACTTGATACCCCATTATTTGTCAATTTGCTCGACCTGGCGCCAATAATGTTTCCATTTGACCCTATAACGTGCCAGTGTAGCCCAATGGCATCTGCTTGCTCAAGGATTAAAAAAGAGCCTCAAACCATTCGTTCAGGATCTTGACGAAGAAGTCTGATCATCTTGTAGGTGGGCGGCCACATGATCTTTTGACACCCCGTGGGATCCTGTCGTAACAGCTGGATCCAGTGGTCAATCTCCAAATCGCATTACATGTACTGCCCATCTGATTTTCTACGCCTTGGCAAATGAGACAGTGTCCCTGACTGTCAATTGTCGATGGAGGTCGAACTCCGGATTCCTTCTCTCACTTGAGTAAGTATCTTGCTGCCTGGTTCAGAATCCACATTAAGTTGAATATAGTTGAACTCCCTTTTGTGGACTATGTTTGGTCACCAGTTCATAAACAATACCAGGCACAGAGATATTATACTGGGGTAAAGCACTTGCACTGCACTCAGCTGACTAGGATTCAATTTCTGGCATAGAATATAGTCTCCTAACCACCACACCCCTACCACACCTCCCTCAAAGTAATGCCTGAGCAAAGAACCAATGGTGAGCTCATACCATAGTTGGATGTGGTCCTTTCCTAAAATTTCTCCTACCCCAAAATAATAAAAACATACACACTGTAATCTCACTCTTTTTGAGCATACAATAAGCTTCCATTATCATTCTATTTTCTTACTCTTCTCTCAGATGCAATTGTTTTCCCAGGGTATAAATTAAACAAAACAACATTTTTTTCTCAGGTATAAATCAAACAGAATTTAACTTTCAGGTATGATAATGATATTTGAAGCACCTTCATTTAGTCTTCTTTTATATCACTGTGTGTGGGGTGTTTATGGCGGGAGATGACTTTGGTGGGGAATATACAACCCACTAAGAAATCTCTCTCTCTTCAGTCTCTCTCTCCCTCCCTCTGTTTATTGGCTATAACTGGCATAACTCAGGACTTACTTCTTACTGTGCTCAGAGATCAATGTGCTGGGACTTGGACCACCATATGGTGTTAGAAGCTGAACCTGGGTCAACTGAATACAAGTACTTTTCTTACGGACTGAAAAATTTCTTGGGCCCCTGACAAGCATAATTAAGGAAGTCTTTATAACTCAAACTTTTATTTTTTTAAATGGTGGGGGTATACCCAGGGTTTACTCCTGGCTCTGTGCTCAGAGGATCAGTCCTGACAGTGTATAGGAAACCATAAGTGGTTCAGAGCTTGAACCCAGACTGGCTGCATGATAGACAAATTCCTTACCTACTGTACTATCTCCCTGGCACCACAGCACAGATTTTAGCTTAGAGGTTATGAGCCAAATCCTACTTTTGAATGTGTCAGGTTTACATATCAAATTTCAATGTCTTAGTCCTGAATTAGTAACTTCTACTCAACTCTTTTTCTTAATTATTCTCAGAATTTAGGCCCCTTCAAAAATACAGTGACAATGGAAACATTTTCTTTATATTCTACTATAACTGTTTTTATGAGAATTATTAAACTAGCACTTAAGTAGACAAACAGCTCTTAGGGTTTTGGGTATTTAAGTAGGATGTGCTCAGGATGCAACAAGTGACTTTTAGTACAGTGTTTTTAAACAAGAGAAAAAGAATATGTTGTCAGAAGGTTGGATAAATCGCATTGTGATAAATGAAAAGCTATAGGACTTGGTGAATTAATTACCTTTATTTGCTTGTAGCTTTTTTTGTTGCTGTTTCCCTGTGACAATTATATTTTTAAAGAGACTTTTCAGTAGACTGGCTTTCATTCTCAGGATTGGTCTAAACATTTATCTCCATTTTAATAGACACATTTGGTTGGAAAAGAAATGTTCATCCAATAACAGGAAATTCTCACCTATACTATTCCTTAGATATAGCATAACTTCTGAATTTAGCAATTCAGTTATTATAGTTTTTATTATTAAAATAAAAAATCATTTTGGATTAGTTTGGATACAATTATTTTATATAAGACACCATATTAGCTGGACTTTTTTCTTGATTTTCAGTAGCATGTAAGAGTTCTATGCATTTGCAAACTTTTTGGAAAACAATTGGGGCACATGGTGTCTTTCTAGACCTAAAATTCCTAGTTTTCAATCTCAAAAAGTTACAGATTCTATTAAATGATCAATTATTCTAGCTTACATACAGCTCCATATTTCACATTTTTTTTCTGGAAATATACTCCTTAAGATTTCTCCTAAAGTAGTTCCTGCAAATGTGGTTATCCAAAGCAAGAACTGATTTTCTAAAATTAAAAGTTAAAACATCATTACCTTTTGTTACTTTAAAATTTGTCTTTTAGATGAATAGTTAAAAAGTTGTACATTTTTCTCACGTTTTTTAGGCATGATCTGGGATTGAATTGTAACATAAAATTTTATGCTTATTAACAGATATTACATCACTTGATGACTTGATCACTTGAATCCCGTTATTCATTGATTTGCTCGAGCGGGCGCCAGTAACATTTCCATTGGATCCTATCACGTGCCAATGTAGCCAAATGGCATCTGGTTGATTCAGGAATATGAAGAGCCTCAAACCGTTCCTCAAGGGTCTTGACAAGGAAGTCTGACCATCTTGTAGGTGGGCGGCCACGTGATCTTTTGACATCCCATGGGATCCAGTCCGTAATGGCTCTAGTCCAGCGGTTGTCTCCAAATCGCATTACATGTCCAGCCCATCTGATTTTCAATGTCTTGGCAAATGAGACAGCATCCCTGATTCTGGAATAGTGACGGAGGTCAGAACTCCGGATTCCTTCTCTCACTTGAGTGAGGCGTGATATTCCAAGCATAGCTCTTTCGATTCCTCTCTGGGAGACCCGAATAGTATTCTCATCCTGCTTTCGTAGGGCCCAGGTCTCTGAGGCATATGTTAATGCAGGGAGAACGGTGGAGTCGAAGGGATGTGTCCGGAGCCGGAGGTTCTTTGTCCTTTTTAGCTATTTCTTTGATGCGTTTGAAGGCACTCCAGCCGCCTCTCTTCCTCCTGCGCAGCTCAGGTTTTAGGTCGTTCATCATGTTGACTTCTCGACCTAGGTACACATAACTCCTGCATTCATCCTGTTTGTTCCTTTGAGAGTGAATGGGGCCTCTGGAACTAGTTCATTTTTCATGAACATAGTTTTCTACAGATTCAGCTGTAGACCTATCTTTCCACATTCTCAGTCAAAGTCAGCCAGCATTTGTGCCGCTTGGCTAATGTTTGGTGTTATTAGAATGATGTCATCAGCGAAGCGGAGGTGGTGTAGTTGCCGACCATCTATCTTCACTCCCATTCCTTCCCATTCTAATTGTTGCATGATGTTCTCGAGGGTGGTACTGAAGAGTTTTGGTGAAATGGTATCACCCTGTTGACCCCTCTTTTGACATCAATGATCACGTCTTTGTAGAATGGTGAAATCCTGGTGGTGGATCCGTAATACAGCTCACGAAGCATCTTGATGTATTGGGTTTGGACACCTTGTTTGGCTAGGGCTTCGATGACTGCTTCAGTCTCCACAGAATCAAAGGCTTTCTGTAAATCAATGAACGTGAGACAGAGTGGCATCTTGTACTCCTTACAGATCTCAATGAGCCTGGTTACTGTGTGGATATGGTCGATTGTGCTGAATCCTTTCCAGAAACCAGCTTGCTCGCATGGTTGGCCTTCATCTAGTGTTCTGTCAATCCTGTTCAGGATGACTCATGTAAACAGCTTGTAGATGACGGACAACAGGCAGATGGGGCGATAGTTGCCGATGTCGTGAATGTCTCCCTTCTTGAACAGTAGAACTGTCCTGCTGGTTTTCCATTGGGAGGGTACCTTGCATTCGGACAGGTAGTGTGTGAAGAGCCGAGCTAGTGTATTGATGAGTACCGATGGCAGATTCTTCAGGTGCTCAGGTCTGACTTTGTCTGGGCCTGGTGCTGTTCCCTTCTTTACCGACGAGATGGCATGTCGGATTTCAGAAGGGAGAACATTGGGAATGACATACCCATCCTGTGAAATTTGGTATGTGGGCAGGTGGATGTGGCTATCAAAGAGATTTGAGTAGAAATCCTGGATAATCTTCTCCATTGCCTTTCTGGAAGATGTGATAGATCCATCAGGGCATCAGAGGGCTGTCATCTTGGTCTTATAGTTGGTGAAGGACAGGCGGGCGGTGCGAATGTTTTCCCAGCTTCTGCTGCATCTTCCAGTATTTCTGCTCTTGTGTCTTTGAGGTCTTCTTTTATAGCTTCTCTGCACCATTTAGCAAGCTTGGACATTAGTATTTGGTCTTCTGAGGCTCGCGCCTTGCCACGTTGGCGAATGAGCTCGAGAGTTTCTGAAGACAGGCGTCCTTTCTTGTCTTTCTCTCTCTCGGCATTCTTCGCACAATCATGGAGGTGCTGAACCAGTCGGTTGTATTCCTCCTCGATGTCGTCAATGGTGGTATCTTCCCATGTTGCTGCAATGGTGCCAAAGAGTTCCCAGTTGGTGGTCATTCTGGGAGTTCTCTTCTTAAACTTTGCAGCCTTTTCTCCCCGTTGTGGGAAGTAGAATTTTGTATGAAGGAGATGGTGGTCCGATCCTGTTTGGAATTTGGGGACGACAGCAACATCTGTCAGACAAAACCGTCGATTGAAGATGATGTGGTCAATTTCATTGTGGAACTGTCCACCAGGAGATTCCCATGTCCAACGTTTTGCTTCAGCCTTCTGGAACTGTGAGTTCCCATGAATGGTCTTGGAGGACATGATGAACTCAGATAGTCTCTCACCCTGTTCATTCCATTCTAGGCCATGGGTCCCGATGTGGAGTTCCTCAGCCAATCTTCTCGGTCATATCTTGGCATTAAAATCACCGACTATGATCTTGTAGAAGGTATGATCTTTTTTATAGAACTCCAGTTCCATGTAGAATTTCTCAATTTCATCTCCTTTGTATGTGGATGTTGGTGCGTAGGCAATGAAGATAGAAATTGCTGGCAGTGGGCCACATCTCTTCAAGTGTAATCGTCCTATCCTGGTTTGTTAGGTATTCAAATGAATCAATGTTGATGGCCATGTTCGTGTTGACAAGGACACCAATGCCACCTACGCTCTCTTTCTTCGCATGTTCCAAGGAACAATTCTTTCTCCGGTGATGCGACTGACGCCGCCTCGTCTCATTCAGAGCAATGATGTCTTACTTGATCTTTTACGCTTGCACCATTAGATCCTCAATATATGCTTCTGATGCCAGCGTACGTGCATTGAAAGTACAGACAGTCATTTTAGTCCTTCTTCGTTTTGGCAGCCTAGGATGGCCATGAAATTTTATCAGGGACTGCTTGTTTGCCTTTCTTACTGCTGCCATATTAAGGGCTCTTTCGGGTCAGGAAAATAAACATTTTTGTTACTGGTTTTGGCATATTGAACACACATCGGACAGCTTGCCAGGCTCTGCCTTGTGGGTGCTATACTCTCATTACTTTGTGGGGCTCTCTCAGAGGGGTGGGTAGAATTTCACAGCAGTTTGGAGGTAAATTGTGTGGCCACACAGCGGCCGCGCAACAGGAAAAGCTGGTTTCTGCTCTGCCGGGTGTATCTGTGTCTGTGGCTCAAGCATTCCTGGGCTTGAAATACTTTCCTCTGAAGGGTGGGTCTCTGTAGGCTGGGTTTCTGACAAGCCAGGCTGGAGACTGGATTAGTCTGTTGGGTAGAGATCTTAGGAGCTGTGGAGTGTGGAAGGTGAAGATCGCTGCCAGCAAGGTGTGGGGGTTTTCTGGGCTCTTCCAAGGCTCCATCGGGATGGTGGGCTCAGGTTGGAAGTTGCTCTCATGGTCCATGGAATGCAGGGGGTTCCACGGGGAAAGCTGGTTTCCTACAGATATTACATACGGCTTTAAAAAAAGAGAACATAAAAACAGCAACATAATATTTGATAAATGTGGAATGACAGTGAATAACATTTAGAGAGTCCTTTTAATAGAGATTTAATAAATAATAACAGTAAACATCCACTGACTTGGACACAATGAATATAGTAACAAATTATTAAGTCAATACAAGCTTCCACTTAAAATAAAGATATGACTTGATAACTTGATATCCTGTTATTCATCGATTTGCTCAAGCGGGCGCCAGTAATATTTCCATTTGACCCTATCACGTGCCAGTGTATCCCAAAGGTCATCTGTCTCTTTCGGGGATATTAAGAGCTTCGAACTGTGCTTATGGTCCTGACCATCTTGCAGGTGGGCGCGCCACGCGATCTTTTGGCATCCCGTGGGATCCAATCGGTAATGGCTCTAGTCCAATGGTCGGCTCCAGATGGCATTACATGACCAGCCCATCTAATTTTCGATGTTCTGGCAGATGAGACAGCGTCCTATCCATTAATAAGGATATAAGTAAATTATATTATGGCATTTGGACATTCTTAATTCTTTAAATAAATAAACATTTACCTTTCAAGTTTTCACTTCTTTTGCTTAAAATGTCCAATATTTTCATGGAAAAAAAAAGGATTTTAAACTTTGTTTTAAAATTATTTAGTCAAGTCCATGATATTTTTCTGTAATTGATTATTATTATCAGGTTTTAAAATGTCTTGAAAATTATCTAATTAACTCTTAAAATTAAATGCATCTTGGGGCCAGGGCAACAGTAAAGCTGGTAGGGGATTGTATTACAGTGGTAGAGCCAGGTTTCATCTCCCTGGCACCCAAAATGTTTCCAAACCCTGTCAGAAGTGATCCCTGAGCTCAAAGTTAGGAGTAAGCCCTAAGCAATCCTGGGTTTGGACTAAAAATCAAAAGGGGACTGAGTAAAAATGCACCAAGTTTAAAACATTTTTAAAATATGTCACTTTTGTTTTAATATATTGATTTTTGTGTTTGAGGCCATACTCATAGGTACTCAGGTCTAGCTCCTATAGGCTTGGGGATTATATGGGGTGCTGAAGATCAGTGTGGGTTGGCTGTATGCAAGGCAAGCTCCATACCTGCTGTACTGTCTCTCCATTAAGTTTTAATCCATATTTTTTGGTCTGGGTGCTAAAAGGGAGATTAGATGATTCAATCAGGCTTCATACAGGCTTAGTTATAATAATTAAGGAGTCTATGAAAAAATTCTGCGATGTGTTCACACTACCTTCCAGTCCTGCATGACTGAAATTCAGTGAGTGCACTTAAAACCCAGGGATCCTATGCCAAAGAATTAGTATTTCATCATTTGAGAGACTTTCTTTTTTTTTTTTTTTTTTTTTTTTTTTTTTTAAATTTTTTATTTTTACAATTACAAAGATATACAATTTAAAAGTTCATATTTGGGTTTTGGTCATACAGCGTTCCAGCACCCATCCCACCACCAGTGCCCATCTCCCACCACCAACATCCCTGGTTCCCTCCCCCAGCCCTCCTCCATGGCAGGTTCTTTATTTCTTTCCCTTTCTCTCTCTTTCATTTGAGAGACTTTCAAAACCTGAACACACTCTACCTCATGAAACCAGATGCAGCCTACTGAAACGGTAAATGGTTATTGTGTATATTCATTCCAGTGATTCTGGCTGATTTTATACACCATCACCTTCTGGGGCTTTCCTAACCAAACATATCTTTTGTATAGTGTAATGTCAAGGCTTTTTAGTCATAGACATTCTAAAGCAACTAACTGGTACTAGACTGTTGGCTACCAATGTGAATAGGCCATAATGCCATCCGGCAGCCCAATCTTGGGTGCAAATGATAAATTTGAGCTTTGAAAATAATAATTAGTCACAGAATTTTCTAGAGACCATCAGGGATGAATTCAGTTATTTGCTCACTGCATTGGTCTACATTGTATTTCCTTGCAATTTATCTCATGTTTTTTTCTGACAGGCAATCCAAGTAGTAATTGTGCAAAATTTATCTCAATTTTGTATATCCTTCAAAGTCAACCCTTCCATTAATTTATTACTTTTGAAATTCTTTAATGACATTTTTGACATTTGGGTATAAATAATTGCAGCAGCAGAAATTACATGCTAATGATTTTTAGAATATAAATAAAATTGAAATATTTGCACTCTAAACATTTAATATTCTGGCAATGTTTCTAATGCTTGAGTAAGATTGTATACAGATATATTACTTAAAAAACTATCATGTAATTGTTTAATTTTTTTTCTCTAGGTTATTAGTCAATTCTTATATATTTTGAGGCCTAATTTTGACAGTGGAGCTCTTTGGTAACTACTCCTTTTTTTCCTAAAGGAATCAAAACTGCATAATAATTAAGAATGTAAACTCCAAAATTCTCTGCTTAGCTGAATCTTGCATCTTGACTGTACCATTTAATAATGGTGTGACCCATTCATTAAAATGAGGAAAATCACAATGACTATCTCCAAGAGTTATAAATAAAGACTATAAATTATTTTTGAAACTCTATATGTGTTACAGGACACCTAAAAGCCTAGGCCTCTCCATCTGCCCTGGATTGCCTCCTGCAGGTCACTTCATAGATAGGGGGGTAGTCTGAATGTGGCAGTCTTATCTGACCATGTATTCTGTACTGGCTGGTATAAATATTCTCTCATGCTACCACAATCATCGTGGGACTAGCTAAATCTTACCAGCATATTTGCATGGCCACGTTGGATCTCTAAGTAATTAGACCAGAGAGAAATGCTGTTTGCCTCCAAGCAAGCAAGCATGGCTCCCCTGATAACTCAAAGGCAACTAAAATACAAAACTACCGTGAAGTAGACGAGACTCTTGTGAAGGCTTGGAGAAATATTTAACTGGCATTAGTATTAGTCTTTGGTACTGAGGCATGCCATATCAGAAACCCCCCTTCTCTACCCTATAAAGGCAATTCCAGGCAGATCTTGGCTCAAGACATTAGTGAGGTGCTGGGAGAAATTACCTGAGGGCATTTGATCCTTCCTGCCAGGGGAAGTTACATTTAGCTTATAGCTTCTCCCAGCTCTGCTAGGAGGCTTTTAATTAGCTCTGGGTCCTTGTAAACAGCCAGATGTTCTCCTGAAGTTGCTACATTTCTATAGAGCTATTTTCCTGTTTTCATCTCTAGATAGCCCAGCCCAGAATGGGCTGGGCTGGGGGAGTTTGGGCGGATTTCTAGCTATAAAATATGCTGCAAGAAGAAAGAGGCTCTCTCTTTTCCCCCCTTTTGCCATTTCGGCTTCCCTTGGTGTTTTGCTTCTCTGTCCTCTCCATTCTCTGTTGGGCCTCAACACGTGGTGGCAGCCATCTTGGCCTACACCTGGCTGGGGCCTAGCTGGGAACCCAGAGTCCGGAGGTTTTCCCTGCTCTTGGATTGTATATTGGAACCTGTTATAGTAAAGCCCTTTTAAAACTGCATCGGATTCCTGAGTCTTCATCCATTCCCTGCTGGCTTCGGAGGTAGAAGGGAACTCACTTCCTGACACTGTTGGGGACCCCGGCGGAGCCTCCCGACATATATGTACAAGAAATTATGCTCAGCATCCAGAATAAAAGTACATGATCAGTGTTATGCTATAATTTATAGTCTTATAAAAAATTATTTCCTGACAATCAGTGTACTAATGACCAGTCCACTAAGTTTCATTTTAAATTCAATGAGGTACTGAGTTATTTGAAATCTGGTCATTGGTAACAGATTAAAGTTACTAGAATGCATAGATATAAATATCTTAATATATGGTGCTTTGGTTGCATACAATCATGTATAAAATATTTATTTCAAATGGATAGAAAGTGACATAAACAAAAGCAGTGGAACAGTTGATAAAATATAAGAAACTCACATAGTCATTATTACTAAAGTTAATTTTTAATTTACTATGTGAAGAAGTTATAAGAACATATTCAAAAAGATTTGGAGTCTGTGATATCATGGCAAAAATGGAAAGCAAATATTCTTTAACCCTACTAGCTAAAATTAAAAGAAAATGGAAACAGAAGGCAAGGTAATAAATAGAAGGATAAGAATAACTTGATCACCCTGGAACCTAGAAGGTAAGGACACAGAAGGAATGAAATCAAGGGGCATAGAGAGAAAAATGAACAGGATTAACAGAGGGCATGGGTCAAAGGCCTCAAGTATATCAATGATATAAAGAGGGGGTGTAGCTCTCTATCCAAACTGCAGAGCTGATAACAATTAAAGCAGGAGCTACAAACACAAAATCCAACTTAAAAAATATACCTGCCTATCTCCAGGAGACAGGCTGGAGAAATGGAGTGAGTTGGAATGCATATAAATTCCTATAAAAATTGATATATTTCTTTGAGTTTTACTAGATTCAAATAAAAAACTCACTCTTCTTTCTGTTTCTTTCCCAAGTTTTAGAACATAAGTTGTATGCTATAAGGCTGGCTCTTGACCATTTGATATCATATTCTGTTATTAAGTACACAAAAAATACAAAAGATAGGAATTATCATAAATTTTAAAAATCAAATTATAATCCTTAAAGGAATAAATATTACAAGGTAATTCCAAAGTCATCGGTTCATAAAGTAATTCTATATGAATTCAGGAACTTACTATCTAAATATACTCCAAAGTGGATTCTGTTGAAAGTTTAAAATAGTTTTAAATGAATAAATTTGCTTTTTTATATATATTCAAGATTTAGAGTAATTAAATTCTAACTTCTTTGAATATTAAGTAGAGACATACATTCAAATTAAAAATGCTATGTACAAAGCCCTTTCTTTTCTAGAAGCAATGTGCCTCTCTGCTTCATTTCTACATTTTTTATATTTTATTCATTTATTTATTTTGTGGAGGCCACACCTGATGGCAATGCTTAGGGGTTTCTCTCAGCTTTCAGGGAATTACTCCTGGGGTGCTTTGGGGCCCCCAGTATATGAGATGCTGGGGATTGAACCTGGAGTCAGGTATGCAGGCAAGCACCCTACCCACTGCACAGCTCTCTAGCCCTTGTACAGCTCTTGCTTCTGTAGTACTGAGCTCATGGAAAAGGAGCCTAGGGGTTTCAATTTGTCAGGGAATCTTGGACTCATTCTCTTTCTCTTCATCCTCTTATCCTGTAAGCCTTCTAATTTGTCTATCTGTCAAGATATCTGCAGTTCCCAGATATCAATCACAAATTGCTTCAACAGCAACAATTTTTTTTTTTCCTTTTTTGGGTCACACCCAGCAATGCTCAGGGGTTACTCCTGGCTCTGCACTCAGGAATTTCTCTGCATAGCTCGGAACCATATGGGATGCCAGGTGCAGGGAAATGCTGAAGCACCCCATACAAAATCGGGAGCAGGTTCAGGGTTCCCCTTCTGTCCCAGGGGATCATGGCCGGCAGACAGAGAAAGATGCAAGAATCCAGTGAAGTTTTAAAATGCTTTACTTGAAACAGGTTCAGGCATACAAATTAGCAATAGGAAAAACCCCAAAGTTAGGGTTCCCGGCTGGGCCTTGGTCACATGTAGGCCAAGATGGCTGCCACCATGTGTTAAGGCCCTGCAGCTAGGAGATCTTGAAGCGGCACCAGCAAAAAGGAGAAAAAGGGAGAGCAAGAAAGAAAGAGGGGAAGCAGGCTAGTTTTATATCCCTGCAACCCAGACCACCCCCTCATATGGAAAGCCATCTGGGTCAAATTCCCTTAGGCAATTTCTCCCAGGACCTTACCTAGGCCCTTTGAGATGTTAATGTTGTCGATCCAAGATCTACCTTGGAAGAGCCCCTGCAGTGGAGGAGAGGCTTCTGAGAGGAACTGTATCTCAGAATACAAAGGTATGCATCTGTACCAAAGACTATAGCCAGTTAAATATTTCTCCAAGCCTTCACAAGAGTCTCATCTTTACTTCATGGTAGTACTTTATATTAGCTTTGAGTTATCAGAGAGCCATGCTTGCTTGTTTGTAGGAAAACAGCATTTCTCTCTGGTCTAATTACTTAGAGATCCAACATGGCCAGGCAAATATACTGGTAAGATCTAGCTAGTTCCATGACGATTGTGGCAGCATGAGAGAATATAACAGCCAGTATAGAATACATGATCAGATAAACTGCCACATTCAAACTGTCCTCCTCCTATCTATAAAGTGACCTGCAGGAGGCAACTCCAGGCCAGATGCAGAGACTCTGAGCAGGTGTACTGCAACACTGGGGATCAAACCTAGGTCGACCACATGCAAGACAAACACCCTACTGCTGTGCTAATGCTCTGGCCCCCATTTTTTTTTAACAGAAACAAATTGTGGTTATGAGATCTAAACAAATTTTATCTGGGACAGTATGGAAATGAATATGTATCAGTTCCTGTCATAGACACTGCATCACTAGAGGTGTTCAGTACAAATTTGAGAGAGACAAGGCCAAAATCACTGTTGATTTTTTTGAGTTCCTAGGAAAACTTGAACACTGTTTTCTGAGCCACTGAAATAGATATTTACCATTATATGCTTTCTCAATAAACTTTTATTCTTAGGAGAGCAAGTGAAAGTTTAAGCTATCCTTTGGGCCAGAGCCATAGTACAGTGAATAAGGTGCTTTTCTTGCAGGTGACCTACCCAAGTGTGATCCCCAGCACCCCATATAGTCCTCCAAGCCTTCCAGTTGTGAATCATGAGCACAGAGCCAAAGTAAGCTCTGAGTACAGCTGGGTAGAGTCCCCAGAAAATAAATAAAATAAAATGATACACTAAAAACTATAAGATGACCCCTAAATTATTGGATGAAAAGAAAGTTCATTTTGTAACTAGTAGAGATTACGTGGGTAGAGTCTTTAGAGAATATTAATTTTAAGATGTTCTCAATTACTTTCTTTTCCTTTTGTACTTGTGTTGACTTAGGGTTGCACATGCTGATTGCTTGCTCATTTGCTATGGTGCTCTCTGCTGGTTGCACACGTTAACTCTCATTCTTGCATACGTTTGCTGAGGGTTGCATTCAGTTCTGACACATGAACATTCTGTTTGTATTGCCCGCTTCTATTGTTTTTGAGAGGTTTCCTGCATGGAGCTCCTTGATTATTTCTTCAGCTGCTGTCATTCTGATGCTTAGACCTTCTCTTGAAATTTTTGTATCACTTACCATGTTCTCCATTTTTGTCATTTATGAGTGTAGTTTTCTCATTTCAGTTCTTATATTTGTACTTTGCTCACTATCTGTTCATTTCATTTTTTTTTTTGCTTTTTTATTTTTGGGGGTCACACCTAGCAATGCTCAGGGGTTTCTCCTGGCTCTGCACTCAGGAATTACTCCTGGCGGTGCTCGGGAGACCATATGGGATGCCGAGGATCGAACCCGGGCTGGCATGGGCCAGCACAGGTCGGCCGCATGCAAGGCAAACGCCCTACCCACTGGACTATCGCTCCAGCCCCCTGTTAATTTCTTTGAGCTCATTAAACATCCTCCTCATGGTTTGACTAAAATAATTTTCTGAGACTTTATAGTGCTGGTTGGTGTTTGGTGAGCCTTTTGTGTTATGGTACTGTTTTGATTCATTGAACTTGGTAGGTTTCTATGTGTCTTCCCCATTGGGTTTGCAGTGGCCCTGCTGTGCTGAAGGTGAATCTCTGTGGTTAGTTACCCTGGGAGTCTCTGAAGGGAGTGACTCTTTTCTTTCCCTACCTGTCTTTACCCAATTACAGGAAACACAACTGCAAGTAAGCATGCGAAAATTGATGAGCAGAGCAGTCCATTAACTAGATTTTTGAAGACATTTCATACTAATAAACATACAAATATAAATTTTCAAGAGCATTTGATCTACTTTTGATGAAATTATAAGCAATAGTTGTATAGAAATTACACATAAATTACACTTATTTTGCAAAAAAACAGGTATCATACTTCCAAATCTTGGTGAATAATAAAAATTAAGTAATTTATTACTTAATTTTTTCAGGTTGGTAGATAGATTTTTTTTCTATGCTGTAAGCAAATGAAAATGTTGGCCAAAGCAGTCCTGGTCATATGCTGCCTAAGCCCATGTACTGCTTGTACCCACGGGGCACAAGCAAATAAAATATGTTTTTACTTTAAAATAGAATAAAATAAAATCTATTAACATTTTTTTATAGATGGTGTTAATCTCTCAACTGCAAGGATAGTCATGTTTTCAAGCTACATTATCAGATGCAAGAACCAGTCATTTCAAATACACAATAGCTTGAATGAACTGGAACATGACAGAAATACAGAAGAAGTTTCTACTTTTGTAAGCATTAGTGATAAAATGAAGAAGGCATGGTATAAAAATTTTACTGTCCTGTTTTTAGAAATACGGTTTGAATAAATATTTAAATAATTTATCAATTCTTTGCCTGTGTGCATGTCATGAGGTTCCATCTTCGGTTCGCCAGTTGAGTTTATTGGCATGTCTCCTATAGGTTGCATGTGTAGCCCAGGAGAATGGCTTTTTGTCTGTTGCCCATGCCTCATAATCCTTACCTCCATGTGTCTGCATGTATCTACTCATTGCCTAGCTCTTCATGCTCAACCTGCTATTTCAGATCAAATAATTTCCATCTGGAGTTACTCTGAGTGTCAGAGCATTCCCCACCTAGGTTTGCAGTAGTTTGTCAGCACACCTTACTCATCTGCACTATATTTCTTGGGCGTCAAGTCTTTCTTGCATTGATTTTTCTAGACTTCATAGTAACTATAGCAACCATAATTACATTCACGAAGTCTTCCCATAAATATTTATTAAATGAATGTTTGAATTTCAAATTAAATGATTTGGGGGGAAGAAATGAAAATGCTTCATTTTTTCCTTACTGAATTTAGTATTTGTTGCTCTGTAACAAATTACCATACAACTTAGCTTAATACAACAAAATTTATTATCTCAGTTTCTGAGGGTCAGGATCCTCGCATAGTTAGCTATGTCCACTGAATCAGAATCTTTCACAACTCTCGAATTACAATTTCATCTAAGACTAAAACCTCAAAACTTGAATGGGGAAAGCTGTTGACCAGCTGTTTCTTAGCAGAGGCAATCAGAAACAGGGAACTGATCTGTACTCTTGTGAGATCTGAGTACAAGTTCAGCCTTAGAACTTGTGATTTTCAACAAGATAGCTAACGTGGAAGTAACCATGTCCTATAATAGCGAAACATTTTCCCATCTACCCAGTCAAACTATTGACAGTATTTCAGTTGAATTAAATAAGCAGTCTGGTGTCCTTCATCCCTGCCTGCTGCCCTGTGAGATATTTTGAAGTAAATATTGAAATGTCTGTCTCCCTGACCCCTATTTCACTCTTTTTCCTTACCATTCTTGGTTTTAATAAATTTATTTGTAGCAGTAAACTTTAAAAAAATAATTTTAAAGGTCAAGGCTTGTACACCTTTTTGTACAAGATTATTTCATGTGTCTATTATATGTGTATATTATAACTGTGCTTTTATTTTGGAGAAGTATTTACACACCCTCTCCTCAGAGCTCCGCCCAGTAGAAGAGCTGATCACAGCCCAGCTCATGGCCACTTTGTGGCCACGTGGTTCATCAATAATTGCTCGAGTTTTGAGGTGACTACTAGAGTATCCCACCCACACGGCAGAGCCTGGCAAGCCTCCCGTGTCATATTTGTCATGCCAAATATCAGTAACAATTATAGACCTCATTCCCATGACCTATGGAATGGTTTGAGGCTTTTTATGTTCCTGGAGCAGGATGATGCCCTTGGGCTATCTCGCATGTGACAGGACATATTGAGATGTTACTGGTGCCCGCTTGAGCAAATCGATAATATACATGAAGACAGTGATACAGTGAAATAAGTGGTAGGACAAGCTCCAAAGATCAGTTTGAGAGAGTCCCTTAAGCTAAACTCAACATGTTCTACAGGACCCTGTCTGCTGGGCAGTCAGAACCTCAGCATTCTTCTCCATATCCTTTCCCTCTAACTGCTGAAAACTTTTCCCTTGTGTTCTGTAGCATGTAGTCTCTGGTAGTCACCCACGTCACTTCTCTCTCTCTCTCTCAAATTTTCTCTCATTTTCTCTCTCTCTCTCTCTCTCCTCTGTCTGTTGTCACCCTACTTCCTGTAACTACTGCAGTAGAGTTACCTAATTTAGAGCAATAAGAGCCTCCTTCCATGAAATCTGAATTTATAATTAATACCAACTCAAAGATCGGATAGTAAAACAATATTACTAACACTGATAATTGATCTATAAATATCACTCTCAGAAAAATTTCTTAGCAATTTCTATAAAGTGAGTCTGCTATTGTTGAGGAAACGTATAACAAAAGGACTACTTGACTTGCCCAGAATCATATCACCGAGTCAATGACAGAACTAGGAGTTAGGCTCATCTCCCTCTAACTCTGGAGATTACAATCATAGCCCTTATATATTCAAGTTCTTTAAAATGGAGTGAGAAGCTTAGGAACATTATTTTGTCCACATGAATAAAGAGTAAATAATAAACTGAGACTAATAAACTAGTGCACTGAACATGAGAGATATTGATTCTGGTGTCTAATAGAGAAGCCCATTGCTTAGTTTTTGAGTTAAAAAGAAAAGAACATAGTTTTGCAACCACTGCAATCATCTGAAGTATAAAATGGGAGGGGTATTGATCTCAAGGAAGGATCATTTCTTATCCTAGTTTGAAAATGGTAATAATCTTCTATGGACTCTGTTAGTTTTTATTGTGAAAGTTCTGCTTGGAACACAATATCAATGAAGAAGGTGCCTTTGTTTTTAATACTCAGAAACCATGTAGATGATAACCAAAATATAAAACAATATAAAACAATGAGACTTTATATTATGTATTGCATGCAAATATTTTCTCCCTTTCATCAGGGTTTTTTATTTTTAGGCCAAATTATTTTTGCAATCCTACTACTCTTAATGTTCTCCCATTTAGTTTTGTTTTCATTATCTTTTGCCAAAGGATCAAATCACTGAAGACACTTTGTAGTCCCTATCCTGAAGAGATTTGGATTTCTCCATGTATTTTATGGGTTCTGTTCTAATCATTCTGTTCATGAAAAACAAACTAGTTCCAGATGCCCCATTCACTCTCAATGGAACAAACATCTCTGAATGCAGCAGTTATGTGTACCTAGGTAGAGAACTCAACATGATAAACGACCTAAAACCTGAGCTGTGCAGGAGGAAGAGAGCAGCATGGAACACCTTCAAGAGTATCAAAGAAATAGCTAAAAGGACAAAGAACCTCCAGCCCCAGGCACACCTCTTCGACTCCACTATTCTCCCCTGCATTAACATACGCTTCAGAAACCTGGGCCCTATGAAAGCAGGATGAGAACGCTATTCAGGTCTCCCAAAGAGGAATCGAAAGAGCCATGCTTGGAATGTCACGCCTCACTCAAGTGAGAGAAGGAATCCAGGGATAGATTCGACCGCCATTGACAATGCAGAGTCAGGAATGCTGTCTCGTTTGTCAAGGAGTTGAAAATCAGATGGGCTGGACATGTAATGCGATTTGGAGATGACCACTGGACTAGAGCTGTTACCGACTAGATCCCACGGGATGTCAAAAGATCACGTGGCCACCCACCTACAAGATGGTCAGACTTCTTTGTCAAGACCCTGAACAAACAGTTTGAGGCTCTTTGTATTTCTGGAGCAAGCAGATGCCATTGGATTACACTGGCATGTGACAGGGACAAATGGAAACATTACTAATGCCCACTTGAGCAAATTGATGAATAACGGGATGTCAAGGATCAAGTTCTAATCATTAAGTCTTTAATAATCCACTTTGAGTTGACATTTGTGAATGGTGTGGAACATAGTTCTTTTTTTTTTACATTGCCAATCCAGCTATCCCCATACCATTTGTTTAGCAGCCTTTTCTCACTTCATTTTAAGTACCAACCTCCTTTGCTAGAAATTATGTGTCTATATCAGGGCTTATCTCTAAGCTCTCAGTTAGTATTCAAATATATAAAGTAGTCATAGATCAACAATATGAAAGTCAATAATCCCTTCTAAAAATAGGGATAAGGGACAAAAAACTCAAACCACTTTTCTGAAGAAAACACATAGATGGCCAGTAGTCATATATAATTGTGTTCTTCATGACTAATTATCAAGAAAATATATATTAAAATAATAATATATGTAGCCCTAGTGATAATATCACATATAAAAATGATTGGAAACCACCATGTTGATGGAAATGAGATAAAAAGGAACCCTCAATTACTCTATGACAACAATGAATAATCCTACAAAAAACATTGGAATACAACTCCCATGTGGCACAACAATTCCAGTTCTTGGTATCTACATCCAAATACAAATTAATTTTAAAAAGATATATGCACATCTATATACATGACAGCACTTAATAGAATAGCCAGGATATGGAAATAACACAATGTTAAATAAATGGATTTAACATCCAAAACAGCAAGAACAACTGGTGCTGGCGTGGATGTGGGGAAAGAGGGACTCTCATCCACTGCTGGTGGGAGTGCCGACTGGTCCAGCCCTTTTGGAAAACAATATGGGCATTCCTCCGAAAGCTAGATATTGAGCTCCCATTTGATCCAGCAATAGCACTCCTGGGAATATACCCTAGAGACCGAAAAACACATAGCAGAAACACTATCTGTACTTCTTTATTCATCTCTGCGCTATTCACTATAGCTAGAATCTGGAAACAACCTAAATGCCCGAGAACAGAGGACTGGCTAAAGAAACTGTGGTTCATCTACACTATGGAATACTATGCGGCTGTCAGAAAGGATGAAATTATGAAATTTACCTGCAAATGGATAGACATGGAGTCTATCATGCTGAGTGAAATTAGTCAGAAGGAAAAGGACAGATATAGAATGACTGCATTCATTAATAGGATATAAATAGATACCAGTGTTTTAATAAATATGGGAAATGGTAATGGCAGATTAAAACTCACCACTGAATATACACAAAGAGACTTAAGTGATAAACTCTAAATATCTGCAGGGCTAGCCACAATGTGTAAAATAAGAGGGAGAGAGATGCAGAGACAGAGAGAGAGAGAGAGAGAGAGAGAGAGAGAGAGAGAGAGAGAGAGAGAAAGAGAGGAAACTGGGGTACCTGCTATTAAGGCGGCCTGGGGGACGGGAGGGGAGGGGTACATTGGTGGTGGAAATGGGGCACTGGTGGAGGGATGGGTGCTGGAATACTGTATTACCAAGAACCAATTATGAACACCTTTGTAATTGTATGTTTCACGGTGGTATAATAAAAAATAAATAAAAAAAATAAATAAATGGATTTAGTAGCCAGAGTGATAGCACAGCGGGTAGGGCGGTTTGCCTTGCACATGGCCAACCTGGGTTCGATCCTCGCATCCCATACAGTCCCCTGAGCACCATCAAGAGTAATTCCTGAGTGCAGAGCCAGGAGTCACCCCTGAGCATTGCTAGGTGTGACCCAAAAAGCAAAAAAAAAAGAATAGATTTAGTTATATATCCATTACAGTTATATATCCATTATAGTTATATATACACACAATGTAAACAATGTAATACTGTGCAGCTCTAAGAAATCGTGAGATCATGCAACTAATTGCAACTTAGATAGAGCTAGAGAGTATCACATTAAGCCAAATTAGAATAAGAACAAGTACTCATGTGCAGAAGAGAGACAAAACAAGTGAATAGTCAGGAGTGAACCAGGAACTTTGGGTTACAGAACTAATTAATAAACAATGTGGGAGAGGATAAAGGAGAATGAAGATGAGACCAAAGGTAACATAAGGAAAGCCATGCAGGGTCTTATGTACTTTGATGGTAGTGGCATGCAGCATCTTTGTACAGAAATATAGACTTTAACACATTGTAGCCACATTACATAAATTAATGTGATCTCAATAAAACAAAACACAATAACAAAAATGGACAGTTCATTAGAAAAAATACCTTTGGTCAATGGCTGTCTTACAGACTTCAAATTATGCCCATCCAAATTATGAAAAGGACTATATGATTTTTTTTTATGAAAACCTTTCCCAGATTTAGACCCAAATTTTCCTAGTTATTCCTTTTTAGTATTCTTGGAAATTCTTTATATATAAAGCGCCAGGTGGCTTTTAATTCTTGGCAAGTCTCATATTCACCTAACAAAATAAGATGAATCATAGGACTTTTAGAACTAGAAACTTCCTTCTTTATAGGCAGGGGTCCAGAAAATAAAATTTAGAGATTAATGGGCTTTTTTTCTAGAGTAAAAATTTTGGCTAGCAATGTATTCTACCTGATATCAATCTCCCATTAGACCTTTGAATCCATCCTTTGGTTTCTCTTGGGATTAGATATTTTTTTAACTATGTGAATGGGAAGAAATGAAGATGTTTGAGAATCTCAATTTTCTCATTACTATTTTTTAAAAGCACTATTTTGTACTATGAAATTCAAAAATATTTCCATAGATCAGGATAGAGCTTTAAAATCTTTTAGGTTTCACCCCTTCTCAACATTTCCCCCCATATCACCTCTTGAATGCCTTTCCTCCCAAATGGTTATCTGACCTCTGTTTCAATCGAGAATAAGAATCACAACTTCATGAAGCAACACATTTTATTTGTGTATGCTTGTGTGTGTACCCTCTTGTTGTATCGACAGAATTGGGAACACAATATATTTCATTGTCTGCTATTTCATAGACCTATTTTATAGTCTGCTGTTTGCAATTGAAATATAAGCACATATTTCAGGTTGTTTTAAGGTCTTCATTATGATCATTTAAAATGACTCAGGATGCAATATAACATCATTAAATAAAAATATATAATTGCACCTATATTTCCCATTGTGTGTTAGGTACTGGGCAGGAAATTTAGGACCTCATACATGCAAAGCAAGTATTCTACATCTGATTCCCTTAGTATTTTGTAGTTTTTATAAATAAAATTAAATGTAATTTTAGTTTTAGAACGTTTGAATATTAGACATTAAAATTCAAATTTAATTTTCACTTTTTGCCTCTAATTGCATCTTCTAGAACAGTATTAAACAAATATGATCTCTCTTCCATGAGACAGCTCTATTTAGTTTTTTCTTTTATTTAAGCTATCAAATTCCTCTTAAAATTTTTCTTTTCCAAGGTAAACATCCTCAGCTCTTCACAAGTTGTGGTTTCCAGACCCTTCACAAGATTGTTTGTTCTCTTATGGATGAACTCCAAAATGTCAATGTTCTTGTAAAATTTGGTGCCAGAATTAACTGCAGTAATAACAATAACCATAATAATAATAGCCACCATTTATTAAGTATAAAAATGTTTCAGGAACTGGGCTAAAGGTTCAGTTCATTTAATCCGCATGAAACATTTTAATGTATGTTTCATTGTCATTAGTTTTTTAGATGAGGAAACCAGTCTTAATACATTAACTAACATGTCCGAGGTCGCATGCACACAGAAGGGAAATAAGAAAGCTAGGTTTCATATAAACTATGCCCATTGAGTCATTTTCAGGGCATACACAAGTTAGGGTTTTAATAATAGACTTCTTTGGTGAAAACTGTGGTGATTTAGCACAACAAAGCAAGTCAGATTGGTACCTTTGACCTTTGTGCAGCAGAGTTGGTCACAGAGAATGAGACTTTCCAAGATCTCCAGAGTGCCATGAGTGAGTTCACAGGGGTGGCCTTTTATTCAATACAATAATGTTTCCCTCACCTTAGTTTCCACCCTGTGAACCATTGCTGACAGAAACATTAAGAACAGTTGATAAGCACATCAAAATTTAACAGGTACATTAAGAGCAGAAGTTAGGATATTTGACATAGAACACAGGCACCCTTAAAGTATAATTAACGTCATAAAAATTTCCTATTCTATTCTTGCCTGGGCCCACATTTTGCTGCTCTGTTTTATTCTATTCTTCCCTGGGTTTTTCATCTTGTTGTCTGAAAGATCTACACTGCTTTACCCAGGGAAATATCTCAATCTTGAGGATTTTGTTGTGAGGGAAATATTTCCCATAGAAAACACATTAAATTATTATCCTGATCCATGGTTGCATGTATCTGGAAAGTATGACAGAGCTCAATTCTTCCAAGATAAGCTTAAAAACACAAATTTGTTTGTGAAATATTTACTGAGTGCTTATTTCCCTTCAAATCCTATTTTAAAAGTTGACAATACAGGGGCCAGAGTGATAGTCCAGCGGGTAGGGCATTTGCCTTGCATGCAGCCGACTCGGGTTTGATCCCTGGCACCCCATATGATCCCCAAGCACCGCCAAGAGTAATTCCTGAGTGAAGAGCCAGGAGTAACTCCTGACCATCGCTAGGTGTGACCCAAAAAGAAAAAAAAAAGTTAACAATACAGTGGATAAACAAGGTAGACAAAAAATGTTTTTCACAAAATTGGCATTCTACTGGGAAATATAGATATTCTATGACTAGAGAAGTAAATATGGAAATTTCAGATACTGATAAGTGGTAATAGAAATGAAACAGGAACAACAAATGTGGTACAGGGTGAGTTTGTGGAATCAGCGGAAATACTATGTAAAATTTGGTGATTAGATAGATTCTCTTGGAGAGGGTTACACCTGGCCTTAGGCCTGAGTGATGAGAAATTACACAAAGATCTGAATGTATGTGTGAAGAATATTCCAGACTCACGGACAAGGACAAATCTAGGACTCAAATAATGGCAATGAAGTTAAGAGACATTAAAAGGCCCCTGTTTTTTTAAAATTTTTTGCGAATTCAGAAGCTCCACTACTGCAGGGGTCCAAGAGAGAGTGAGTACACGTGGGTGGGGGCATGTGGATTGCACATATGCAACTGGCGTTATATCTCTGGCATCCCTTATGATCCCAGGAGCACTGCCAGGAGAGATTCTTGAATGGAGAACCAGGAGTAACCCCAGGACATTGGTGGGTATGGCCCCCCCAAAAAACAAAGAAGAAATTTCTGTACTGTAAAAAGAACTAATGATTATTATCAGAATTAAAAAAAAAAACACAGTCTGGGAGAAAATATTTGCCTGCCACTAATTTGACAAATGATTAATATTCAAGATATATAAGTCACTTATAAAAAATAATGATAACAACAAAAACTGTATTTGAAAAATAGAATAGATAAATGAAAACTTAGTCAAACAAGACGTAAAGGTGGTCAAAAGATATATGAAAAAATGCTTTCTATCACTTACCATCAGATAAATGCAAATTGAAACAATAACAATGTATGACCTTACACCAGAGAGACAAAATAATAAAAATAGCAACGGCATTGGTGTGAATGTGAAGGAAAGGAATCATCTACTGCAGTGGAGATGCTGGCTGATTCAATCTTTTGTAAAAACAATATGAAAACTTCTTAAAAAAACTTATTCTCATGAGTTTTCATGTGACCCACCAATTATAATTCTTTGGCATCTCTCACAAGGGCACAGAAACTCCTAGAAGGTCAGTTACAGATTGATTTCCCTTATATCAGGAATATGAAGAAACATAGTAAGGGAATAACAAGTGACCAAAGGCAACAGAAAATGAGAACTGGTTAACATACTTTAGTATACCCTCATGGGTGGTGGGATTGGAGAGCAGGGAAGACAAGGAGATTATTGTGGAGGAAAAAAGATGAGCGGTGTGGCGGTGAACTTTGTAAGCACAAACCCCTATCATTTTTAGTATTGTGCATCATAGTGCCTCAAAATAAATTTGTAAGAACCCTTTCAAAAAGGTCTGTGTGGCTAGAAATTAATTGAACAATAGAAGAGAAGAGACGCTAACCTCAGAGATACCAATGAGGACATATTTTACATAAGGCCATTGCAGTTTGTGGTAAGAACTTAGGGTATTTTCTAAACGTGATGGGAAATCTATGTTACACTCTAAAGCACTGATATCACTTGATCACTTGATCACTTAACATCCCGTTATTCATCCATTTGCTCGAGCGGGTGGCAGTAACATTTCTATTTGACTCTATCACGTGCCAGTGTAGCACAATGGCTAAATGGCAGAGCCTAGCAAGCTGTCCAATGCATATTCGATATGCCAAAACCAGTAAAGCACTGATATAATTAAACCTTTTTATAAAATTCCATCAGTGGGCTGGAGTGGTAGTACAGTAGGTAATGAGTTTGCCTTGCACACGAACAACCTGGATTCTATCACCTGAGCACCACCAGGAGTAATTTTTATTGCAGAGCCAGGAGTAACTCCTGAACATTGCTGGGTTTAACCCATAAAGCCACAGAAAATAAATTTCATTAGTATTGTGTAGAGAATGGATTATAAAGGCCCTGTGTGAAAGTAGTGTGAAGTGGTCCCTGTCAAGAAGTGACTGAAGTTTACATAAAGTCGTGCTGATTCCTCTGACTCAGATAAGTAAAGAGAATAAGTTAAGAAACAAACAAAGGAAGAGTGAAGAGAAATTCCTAGAAATTTGAATGAGATCTGACAAGAGAGACAAATAGGCTTAGCACTTAGATTGACGTAGGAAATGATATAATACTATGTATCAATAGGTATACTATATATAAAAATATATATTATTTATGTACACATATGCACATAAAAGCATGTGCCACACAAGTTACGTTTAATGTGTGTATATAAACACTAAGTTATTTTACACTGGAATCCTACCGTATAGTTAGTCTTCTCTGGGTATTTCTGACAAAAAAATTTAATTCAAAGAGGTTAAATAATTTGCCTCAGGTTAATTGGGAAGCAAGATTTGGACCCAGATGTGCCCTACATCAAAGGCAATGTACATTCTCTTTTACAACAACCCAGCCTCTGGAGCTTGATCAAGGCTGTGTTTGCTTATAAGGGTGAGATATAATTAATGAACCCATGACAGAACAGCTACGGAGTCTTGAGTAACAGACAAGGGCTTCGATGTTACAGGGATTCCCTCTGATTCCTTGACAAAGCTATCTTTCATTTCTGGAAACATGTCTAAAGGATGTAGGCACATTGGGTGAGGTCATAAGTAAATGAAATGATTAAGCAGATGGAGAAAATGACTTATGGGAAATGATGAAAAGATTGCAGCTTAGCTCAGTGATGACTAAAAAGGATATCAGCCTATACATATTTCAGGGTGGAAACAACAGGAAGGGGAGATATTTTTTCCTTGTGGAAATGGGAATTGCATGAAGGAACAAGCAAAGAATAGACTTAATTTACTGACAACACTGATGTATTTTATGACGTGTGTCTAAATACTCATCTCCTAGGAATTCAATTTCACAAAACTGAATGAAAAGCAGGTAGTTTGTCATTAGGAAGGCCTCAAAATCCAGAGAACATATTCCTTCATTATTTTATTCATTCATTTGATGAATATCTATTAGTTTTCCACTGTGCAAGAAGAGCATTTTTGGCAAAAAATATCAGTGTCTGCTTTGAATATTTATTTTATAATAAAACCTTCTTATTTATGTGGCAACTATTACTATGACAGTTTCTCCAGTTATTGTCTATCAGTAACCTGAATTACTCATACACTGGAACATGTTAGCTATCACAGTGTTTTGGGGTGTCTTAAGATAGTCTGGAGAGAAATGGTAATGCAGGTATTGTGAATCCCCACTGCCTAAAATAATGCTACTCTCAAAGAATGGAAAGACTAAAGTTTCAAACACAGGCTACTAATTTCCTTGCATATGCTGCAATATATGTGTGTCCGCACATCCGTTAGTGAAATGAGAGAAGAGGCTGTTTAATGACATAGAGACAACTGTCCAATACATCGGGTGCACTATCTTCCCATTGACTGTATGGAAATGATTTCCTAACAGGCTGCAAAAGTCAGAGACTCAGTGTATCTTCTATATCCGGACTGCTTGCAAAAGCTAAACCCTCCGAGAGAAAGGCTTCTTAAAGAGCACACCTGTTCTTTTCAGATATATTTGAAGTATCATATTCTTTTTTTGATGCTTTTGGTCTCCTGTCAATGCTTTTTTAGCCTGGTGAGAGAGCTGTTCTGTGACCCTGCAGGTTAAAGAGAAATCCAAAAGAATTCTCGTAATGGGCTTTTGAATGAATTCCCAAGTGACACCTTTTTTTTTTTTTAATGTTGCTTTAAAAAGTTACACCTGCAAAAATGGGACCAAATCCAGTAAGGAAGGAACAATATTTTGCCTGAATATGTAAAAAGTGAATGGGGTGTTGTCTGTATCCCTGCTGGCTCTGGACAACTTAGTGCGTAAATGAGCATTTGTTTCCTGTGCACCATCTTTGAACTAAAAATGAGTCACACATTTATGGGAAAGAATGGTACTATCTTCTTTTGTCTGAACTCAGTATGCTTTTTGTGGCTATTGAATTTGTCTTAATGGGTATCTTGATTGTTTCTCTTGGAGGAAAACTATTCAAAGTTATTTTTAATCTTGAATAGGATTGATTTAAATGTCATTGATTCATAATTTGATTCAGAGCCAGCATATACAATTACAGGAAATTTCTAAAGTGGAAAAAATCGATTTCATTTATTTTGTTCTGGAAGCATATAGGAATTGTTTTTTAAGTATGTTATGCAGTTTGTTTTGAAAATAATGGTATCTGTGTTGTTGGCACATTGGCGGTCAATCCAAGCAATTCTTTGAGATGATATGATGATGCCTGGGATCTCCTCCGAGCTTCATTTATGAATTGCATGGACTCCAACACTTTGCACTACCTCCTGGTCTTGAGATATGTTTTATAAATCTTCTTCTGTCTTTTTTTCTGCATTTTGGATCACACCCGGCAATGCTCACAGATTACTCCTGGCTCTCCTGGTGGTGTTAGGGGGAACCAAATGGGATGTAGGGAATTTACCAGGGTCAGCTGCATGCAAGTCAATCACCCTCCCTGCTGTGCTGTTGCTCTGGCCCAAAGTTACGCTTTTATAAAGAATATTTCTAATTCAAGTAATATGCAAAAAGAAAACAGGATGAGAAAATGAAGTATCTTTCAAGAAATCCAAGAGCTGATCAATAAGTGAACTTGAATTCATATTTTTCTCTGTTCAATTTCAGTGTCTGGGGCTCTCTCTATTATGAAACTAATGCTTTGAGAGGTTATTTGATGGTAGAATTGTATTAAATTGTTATTTTGATGGTTCCAGAGATCAAACCTAGGTCTCATGAATACAAGGTAAGTGCTCTACAATTCAGTCACACCCCTGACCTCCTTTCCTCTTAAAAGAAAATTAACCTATAGATAAGACACTGTTTTGGTTTGTTTTTTTGTCTTTACCAGATTTCACAGAGCTTGAGCTATGTCTGAGTTCTTTAATAGTCTCCATAACTCTGGTTAAAGTTACTGTTCATAAGTCCTGAAAATGACCAAGTTCCAGATTAGTGACAGTATTCTATGCATACACATTTGCATTCTTATCCTACTTCTGTTTTCTTAGATACTGTAAGAAGAACATGTAGATTAGATTCTGTTTTGCCATTCAGAAAACTTTGCAGAACCTTGAAGGTCAGAGGAAGAGACAGTGCTATAAACGTAAGGGGGAAAGAATGCATTTATAGAAAGGAAAACATCTGAAAAGAATCAACAAAGATTGTGACATCTAAAATGGTTGGATTATCTACCATTATAGACCATTATTTTAGAAAATTCTGTTAAATTGTTAGCATATTCAAACTAGAAAGAGAGTAGAATAGGTTTCAAACACCTCTACCTTATTTATATTTATTCTTGAAAACTTCTCAAGTTCCCATTTTTATACATATTATTTTTGCCTTCCCTTTACTCCATTTCCTTTGCTTCTGTGTTCATATAAAAGCCACACGCACCCTCCCTTCAAGGGTGCGGGACAAATGCATGCTTGATGCTTCTCCAGTCTCGATGAATCACTCAGCTCCAATTTTGATTGCTTAATTTTCATGTACATTGATTTGGATGCTAGACATTTTTTTTAACTAATTATAGAATATCAAACCAAAAGAAATTACATTTGACAATCAAAGGAATTTTTTTCTCAGGTCATTCATGGTCGGCTCACAACTGTGTCCCATGTGTCAAGTGCATTACCCAGCAATTTGGGTGACTCATCTCTATCAGCCCTAGATATCTCCAGGTGCAAGTCAGAGAGAAATTCCCTTTATCTGGTTTTTTTTTCTGTTTTTACAATTTGGCATTTACTTCCTCTAGCTACCGTATCTGACTGAGGAACAGATGCTAGGATAGCTCAGAGAATATTTGCAAGGGTTCATCTCTCTGTATCACTGTCTTCCCGTTCATCATCGATTTTCTCGAGTGGGCACCAGTAACCCAGTAACATCTCCATATGTCCTGTCTCATGCTAGTAGAGTCCAAGGTATATTGTATATATATATATATATATATATATATATATATATATATATATATATATATATATATATCACTGTATCACTGTCTTCCGTTCATCATCGATTTGCTTGAGTGGGCCCCAATAACATCTCCATATGTCCTGCCTCACGCTAGTAGAGACCAAGGGCACCTGCTTGCTCCAGGAACATAAAGAGCCTCAATCTATTCCGGAATGAGGTCTATAATAGTTACTGGTATTTGGCATATCAAAAACAACACTGGTAGCTTGCCAGGCACTGCCGTGCAGGTAGCATACTCTTGTAGTCAACTCTAAGTCCAGCATTTATTGATGAACCGGCGCGGCCGCTTGCGGCCACGCGAGCCGGGCTGTGATCATCTCTCTATTACCATGAAATGAAAGCGTTCATTTTCAAAAGTCAGAAAGGTCATGGTCGTCCTGTCCTAGCCCACTCCCCAGCAGTGGCAATGCATTCCTTCCGATGACAAAGCCTATTCTCTCTCTTAACTGCTGTATAATTTTCCTTCAAAGGCACTTCTTAAGAAAGTACATCATCACCCCCTACTACAGCCTTATTTGGCATTTCACTTCTTTGGTTTCTCTGGATTCCCCCGCCCCCCCATTTTTTTCTTTTGCTAGATCCTACACTTGGTGAACTTGATCATTTTGAAGGTTGTATCTGCTATAAAACATTCAGCACCAATATCAGAAAGTACAATTCAAATTGGTATAAGTCATACAAAGATTTTTTTTTTTGCTTTAAAAAACTGAAGTCTGGGCCTGAGCGATAGCCCAGCGGGTAGGGCGTTTGCCTTGCAAGGGCTGGCCTATGGCAGCCGGGTTCATCCCGGCATCCCATATGGTCCCCTGAGCACCGCCAGGAGTAATTCCTGAGTGCAAATCCAGGAATAGCCCTGAGTGTCGCGGGTGTGACTCAAAAATTAAAAAAAAAAAAAAAAACCAAAAACCTGAAGTCTAAAAAGTATGTTAAGTGCCTCTATAACAGAACTTTCATTATCTATCAGGTTGGTTTGATCCAGTTCAGTTTGGTCTATTTTGAAGGTGGCTTGACTTCTGTGACATACTCATTGTCATCCTGATAGCTAGCAGCATCCTGGGGCTCATACGCAGGTTTCATTTTCCAAAACATCACCAGAATAGGATATTGGTTATCTCCTTTAGAGGGACAGAATTCAAAATATAAGGTACATTTCTAGACTGAAAGGGGCAATTCCCAGTTTTGTGGAAAAGGTGAGAAATTATTAATATTTTCCAAATCACAGTAGACTGGCAGAGGTCTGTGGAAGCCAGGTCTGCCTGGCTTATGAAAACATTTTAAGCATGTTTGTGAATGGTTGTTACACATTATTAAACATTAAAGTAGATTTACAATTAAACCACATTTAAATTCATATTCCAAACTTACTATTTATAATTAATTTACTATTTTGTGAAGTTTTGAAGCTATTTTCATCTATTGCACATTCATAGTATGTAGATTTTATTAAAATATACTAAGTTATAGGCATATTATAAAATGGTGTGTGAATATGAAGCTCTCCTAACTCCACTTTCACTGATATTACGTGGGTAGCTTGAAACTGGCTAATAAGGAATTATTTAACTTTAGAAATTGGCAAACACTATAAACAAGGACTTTCTAAGTTATTAAACATTTCTTAGCACAGTCTTTCCTAAATGAAAAACCAGACTATTAATAGAATCCACAGTGTTATTATCTTGGCGTGAAGTTCAGTGACACAATCCATATCAAGAATTGAGCTCTCAGGAAACAATTGGTGAATATTGGCTGTGACTACCTCCCTTCCTGACTTGTTAATAAGAGTTTATTTAACATCGTATGATCTTTACATACTGACTCAGGGTGATTGTTAGGAGAATGAAGTAATATTACATTGTGAGGCTGATACCATTATAGGAGAAGATACCATTATAGGAAAAGATAAAGCCATGTTGGGCATGGGATAGAATGACATTATCCTCTGACTCCTGAATGACAAGAGAACCGCTCCCTTCCACTGACTCTGATCTCAGTACCACATTACTCTCTCCAACATTTTTGCTAAGTCTTCGTTTACTTCCACCTTTTCCTTTCCATCTTCCATTTCCTACACTTACTAAGAAGTATCCTGTGCCTTGGACTCAAAGGGCACTGAGGTATGCATTGGCTATAAATTTGATGCTTCTTTTCCCAAGAGACAAACTGTTATATTTCTATTACCAATGTGACTGGCATGTTTATAACTTACTTAGTTCTCTGCCACTGTGCCTGCTTGTTATTTCTTCTTTTCCCTTTCTATCTTCTATTGACAACTCTTAATTTTGACATAAAACATAAAAAAAATTAAAAACATACAAATATACAAGCACAAAGTTATAGAAGAAAGCAGAAATATCACATCTCACAAGGAAAAGTAAAGAGGCATCACAGCTTAAAATATCATATAGGTTTTGAAAACATTTTTAAGATTAAAAAAATAATCATACCACTGTGCGATATACAATTACAAAACGTTTATGATTGGGTTTCAGTCATACATTGTTCCAGCAACCACCCCTCCACCAGTGATCTAGTCCCACCATCAATGGCCCCAAAGACCCTCCCACCTCCCCCACCCTGCCTCTATAGTAAGCACTTTTCTTTTTCTTCTTTGTCTGTCTGTCTCTCTCTCTCCTCTCTCTTCTCTTACATTGTGGCTTGCCCTAGACATTTAAGGATTATCATGTAAATCCCTTCGTATACACTAAATGTTCAGTTCTAGCCTGGCATTAACACTTTCCCGCAATTTGTATAACACTGGTATATATTTATATCTCATTAATAAATGCAGTCATTCGATATCTGACTTTTTCCTTCTGACTAATTTCACTCAGCATGATAGTCTCCATGCCCATCTATTTGCAGGTAAATTTCATGATTTCATTTTCTGACAACTGCATAGTATTCCATTGTACCATAGTTTCTTTAGTCAGTTCTCTGTTCTTGGCATTTAGGTTTTTTTCAGACTCTGACTATTGTGAATAGAGCCGTGATGAATATAGAAGTGCAGATAATGATTCTGCTGTGTGGTTTTGAGTCTCTACGGTATGTTCCCAGGAGTGGTATTGCTGGTTGAATGGGAGCTCAATATCCAGTTTTCTGAATAATGTGCATATTGTTTTCCAAAAGGGCTGGACCAGTTGGCACGCCCTCCAACAGTGGATGAGAATTCCTTTGTCCCCGCATCCATGCCAGCACCAGTTGTTCTTGCCTTTTGGATGTGTGCCAGTATCTGTGTTGTGAGATGATATCTCATTGTTGTTTTGATTCACATCTCCCTGATGATTAACGATGAAGAGCATTTTTTCATATGCCTTTTGGCCTTTCAAATTTCATTTTTGGAAGTTTCTGTTCATTTCTTCTCCCCATTTTTTGATGGGGTTGGAGTTTTCCTCTTGTAAAGTTCTACCAGTGCTGATATATCCTGAATATTAACTTCTTATCAGATGAGTGTTGGGTGAATATCCTTTCCCAGTCTGTGGGCTGTCTTTGTATCTTGGTCACTGTTTCTTTTGAGTTTTTCAGTTTTATATAATCCCATTTGTTTATCTTTGCTTCCATTTGCTTTGTCAGTGGTGTTTCATCTTTGAAATGCCTTTAGTTTCGATGCCATAGAGCGTTTTTCCTATATTTTCTTCAATGTACCTTATAGATTCATATCTGATGTTGAGCTCTTTAATCCATTTTGATATGACTTTTGTGCATGGCATAAGAAGGAGGTCTAAGTTCATTTTTTTACTAGCTGCTACCCAGTTTTCCCAGCACCATTTGTTGAAGAGGATTTCTTTGCTCCACTTAATATTTTATGCTCCTTTATCAAAGATTAAGTGATCGTATATTTGAGAGTGTTTCAGGATATTCAGTTCTATTCCATAGGTCTACAGGTCTGTCTCTATACCAATACCATGCCGTTTTATTTACAAGTGATTTGTAGTAGAGTTTGAAGTTGGGAAAAGTGATACCTCCCAACTTCTTTTTCCCAAGGATTGCTTTAGCTATCAATGGGCGTTTATTATTACACACAAATTTCAGGTGTGTTTGGTCAGTTTCTTTGAAGAATATCATGGGTGTCGCATTGAATGGGAACTGCATTGAATCTGTATAAAGCTCTAGGAATTAATACCATTTTGACAAAGTTAATTCTGCCAATCCATGAGCAAGGAATGTCTCTCCATTTCCTCAGGTCCTCTTTTCTTTCTTGAAGCAACATTTTGTAGTTTTCTTTATAGAGATCCTTTACATTCTTAGTCAAATGATTCTTAGGTATTTGATTCGCTGTGGTGCAATTGTGAATGGGATCATTTCTTAAATATCCTTTTCTTCTCTTTCATTATTTGTATATAGGAAAGCCACTGACTTTTGGGTATTGATTTTGTACCCTGCCACTCTACTATAGGAATCTATTGTTTCTAGGAGCTTTTTGGTTCAGAGTGTAGGGTACTCTAGGTATAATATCATGTCATTTGCAAATAGTGACATCTTGACTTCTTCCTTTCCTATCTGGATGCCCTCAATGTCCTTATCGTCCCTAATTGCTATGGCAAGTACTTCCAGAACTATACTGAATAGCAATGATGAGAGTGGGGAGCCATGTCTTGTCCCTGATTTTTAGGGTGAAGGCTTTCAGTTTTTCCCCATTGAGAATGATGATACTTGCTGTGGACTTGGGGTAGATGGCTTTGACTATATTGAGAAAGGTTTCTTCAATTCCCATTTAGTGGAAAGTTTTTTATCATGCATGGATGTTGGATCTTATCAAATGCTTTCTCTGCTTCTATTGATATGATCATATGGATTTTATTTTTTCTCTTATTGATATGATGTATTATGTTGATTGACTTGCAAATGTTGAACCATCCTTGCATTCCTGGGATGAATCCAATTTGGTTATGTTGTATAATATTTTGATGAGTCCTTGGATTCTATTTGCTAGTGTTTTATTGACAATCTTAGCATCCGTGCTCATCAGGGAGATTGGTCTGTATTTTTCTTTTTTCATGATGTCTCTGTCTGATTCGGGTATCAGGGGTGATATGTGCCTCATGAAGCTATCTGGCAGTGTTTCAGTGTTTTTCTTCAATTTCCTGGAAAAGCTTGAAAGGGACTGGGAATAGTTCCTCTTTGAAATTTGGTAGAACATACTAGTGAATCTGTCTGGACCTGGGCTTTTGTGTTTGGTCAGACTTTTGATTACTGATTCCATCTCCTCGATGGTGATAGGTTTATTCAAGTATTACAAATCTTCTTGTTGCAGCCTTGGGAGGCTATAGGACTCCAGGAATTTGTCCATTTCTTTTAAATTCTCTTGTTTCATGGCACACAGACTCTCAAAGTAATGTCTGATAATCTTTTGAACTTCTGTGGTTTCTGTTGTGATGTCCCCCTTTTTTATTTCTGATTCTATTTATTTGGCTTCTCTCTTTCCCTTTCCTTGAGGGTCTTACAAGTGGTTTGTCAATCTTGTTTATTTTTTCAAAGAACCAGCTCTTGGTTTCGTTGATCTTTCAGATCATTTTTGGGGATTGCAGCTCTTTAATTTTTGCTCTAAGTTTTATTATTTCTTTCTTCCTGCCTGGTTGGGGCTTCTTTTGCTGGTCACTTTTTATGATCTTAAGCTGTGAAGTCAGACTGTTCATGATGGCCCTTTCTTCTTTTCTGATGAATGCTTAAAGAGCTATAAACTTTCCCCCTTAACACTGCTTTCACTATATCCCACAAGTTCTGATAGTTCATGTGTTCAGTCTCATTTGTTTCCAGGAATTTTTTGGATTTCCTCTTTGATTTCTTTTGTGACATGCTGGTTGTTCAACTGTAAGCTGTTTAGTTTCCAGGTACTTAGTACGACTCTTCATTTTTCGTGCAATTAACTTCTATTTTCATTGCATCATGGTCTGCCAAAATAGTTGACACAATTTCTATCTTTTTTTATGTCATCGAGATATGTTTTGTGGCTCAACTTGTGATCTATCTTGGAGTATGTTCCATGTGCCTTGGAGAAAATTGTGTATCTAGCTTTTTTAGGGAAGAAATGTTCTGTATATATCTACTAGTCCTCTTTCTTCCATTTATTCCTTTAGGGTCAGCATTTCCTTGGTGAGTTTCAGTCTTGTTAATCTCTCAAGAGTTGATATAGAACAGTGTTGAAGTCTCCAACTACAATTGTGTGTTTGCCAATGTCTTCTTTGAAGTCTGTTAGCAGTTGTTTTAGGTATTTTGCTGGTCCCTTTGATAGGTGCACACATGCTTAGGAGTGTAATTTCTTCCTGATTTATGTGTCCCTTGATTATTAAGAAATAACTTTCACTGTCCCTTCTGACCTTCTTCAGCCTGAAGTCTATGTTGTTGGATACCAGTATGGCCATCCCGACCTTTTTGGAGGGGCTTGTTTGAGTGAAGGATTGTTTTCCAGCCTTTTTGCTTTGAGTCTATCTTTGCTCCAATTGTTCAGATGTGTTTATTGAAGGTAGCAGAATGTTGGATTCAAAACTTTGATCCATTTTGCCATTCTGTGTCTCTTAACTGGTGCATTACCAGTTATTATTATTATTGACATTGACAATAATCTCTGTCAATGTCAGTGATTATTGTCATGAGATTTTTGTGCCATGTTTCTGTATAAGTTTGTTGTTCTTTTGGGTTTTGTCTCATCTTAGAGTAGCTCTTTCAGTCCTTCTTTTAAGATTGGTTTTGAGTCTACTAAGTTCCTGAGCTGTTGTTTATTCAAGAAACTGTGTATCTATCCTTCAAATCTGAACAAGAGTCTATCTGGGTAAAGAATTCTTGGTGAGGCATTCATTTCATTGAATTTCTTTTCACTATATCCCAACTCTGCCTTCAAGCTTGGAGGGTCTCTTCTGATAGGTCTTCTGAAAGTCGAATGGATGCTCCTTTTATAAAATTTCCTACTTTGAACTTGCCACTTGAAGACTTGAGCCGTCTATCTATGAAATCTACTATTCTCACCAGGATATGTCTTGGAGTCTTTTTTATTGGGATCTCTTCTTGTTGGTATCCTTAGGGCTTCTTGGATCTGGATGCCTGCATCCTTTAACTCTGGGAATTTTACTGCAAGGATGTCCTTAACTGTTCCTATATCTTTGGGGTTGCCTTCCTGTCCCTCTGGGACTCCGATGATTCTTATATTGTTCCTTTTGGATTCATCCAATGTTCTCTGTTCTGCCGCTAATCCATTTTTCAGTCTTTTTTCCATCTTTTGTATTTTACCCTGAGTGTTTTCTGCAGCTCATCCTCATTCTCACTGTTTCTTTCTTCCACTGCTCTCATCCTGCTGTTGAGAGTTCCATTGTATTTTTCATTTTATCTACTGATTTTTTAATTGATTATATTTCTGTTTGTAGTGCTCTCATTTCTGCTCTCATTTCCTCATGTAATTTGTTACTGCTTTAAATAAAGCAATTTCCACTGCTTTATTTATGTCAGTCCTGTATTTTATTGGACATTTGTTCCAATTTTTTCATTGAGCTCATTAAATATCCTCACCATTACCTGTCTGAATCCTTTGTCAGAGAGATTGTGAATGTGGGAATTCCTAGTTGTTGCTTCAGAGCTCTTTTATTCTTCCATCCTTTGAGGAGGGGATCTGTGTTGTTTCCCCCATAAAGCTAAGGTGGTCTGGAGGTGCAATTTTCTGAGGCACTGGTCCTCTCTCACTGTCAGGTCTCTGTAAATGTCAGGTTATCTTTAGGGGTATGTTGTATTGTGAATGTTGTTCAAGTAGTTAGAATCCAAAATGTTGCTTCAATGCAATATGTAAAGGAAGATTAATTTACAATGAAGCCCAGTCCCCATGGGTCCTACCTGGACAGGTGGGGTGCTGTGGATGGAACCAAGGTCTCGCGTGCAGTTTCTGGTCTTCCACTTAGACTGTTGAGTATTATAGTTTCTGGTTTCTGTCCCTGAATCTTAAAAGCTGCATGTGCAGTTCCTTTTCGCTGTTGAATACTGACAGCCATCTGTAAACTTTCTGTATGCATGGCCATGTTGATGAACAGAGAAGTGAAATCTGTGCTTACATAATGCCTTATGCGTCTTTGATTACATTTTAACATTTTATATCTTTGATGTAGTCAATAGCTACTATTTCAACTGATATATTGTTTTATAATTTCATTAAAAACAGAGATATATCTATCCATACAATTTCATTTCACTCTAAATGAAAACATATGTAGTTGAAGGCAGCTCATGAATAAACAAGATATCTCTGTTGCATGGTAAAGAGTAAGTAAACTACACACTTTAATTTGAAGATATTTTCTAATGAAGAAAATATTAATTACATGGTTAGAGGATTATAGAAATTAATGGATGAGAAATATCTAAAGATTTCCCAGGAGATAATATAGAGCTTAGGGTAGTGCAAGTGCCTGATGTGGGTTAGGATACTGGTCCCACAAGGCTCCCTATGCATTGCTGGGTATAGCCCTCAAAAACCAAAGGACACAGCAGCACTAGGTCACCAGGTTGTAACATTAAATTGTTGGCTAGTTCATGGAGTATTGTCAGAAATGGTACCTGAACCCCCTGAACATTGCTGAGAGCCCCCAGAAGCAGACAATTATTTGTTCTACAATGTATACTTATGTTCACTGCAGCACTATTTAAAATAATTAAGACCTAAAAATTGCTTTGCAAGCTTGGATGTTAGAATTTGGTCGCCTGAGGCTCGCGCCTTGCCACGTTGGCAAATGAACTCCAGAGTTTTTGAAGACAAACATCCTTTTGTGTCCTTCTCTCTCGGCATTCTCCACACAATCATGGAGGTGCTGAACCAGTCAGTTGTATTCTTCATCCATGTTGTCAATGATGGTATCTTTCTATGTTGCCGCAATGTGTTACCTGTCTGAATGCAAGGTGCCCTCCCAATGGAAAACCAGCAGGACAGTTCTACTGTTCAAGAAGGGAGACATTCATGACAATGGCGACTATCTCCCCCATCTGCCTGTTGTCCATCATGTACAAGCTGTTGAATCAAGTCATCCTCAACATGATTGGCAGAACATTAGATGAAGGACAACCATGCGAACAAGCTGGCTTCTGAAAAGGATTCAGCAAAATCGACCATATCCACACATTAACCAAGCTCACTGAGGTTTGTAGGGAGTTCAAGATGCCGCTCTGCCTTACTTTCATTGATTTAAAGAAAGCCTTTGATTCTGTGGAGACTGAAGCAGTTATCGAAGCCCTAGCCAAACAGGGTGTTCAAGCCCAATACATCAAGATCCTTCATGAGCTGTATTATGGATTCACCACCAGAATTTCACCATTCTACAAAGACGTGATCATTGATGTCAAAAGAGGGGTTCAGCAGGGTGATACCGTTTCACCAAAACTGGTCAGCGCCACCCTCCAGAACATCATGTGACAATTAGAATGGGAAGGGAATGGGAGTGAAGATAGATGGTCGGCAACTACACCACCTCTGCTTCACTGATGACATCATTCTAATACACCAAAAATTAGCCAAGCGGCACAAATGCTGGCCAACTTTGACTGAGAATGTGGAAAGATAGGACTACAGTTAAATCTAAAGAAAACTATGTTTATGAAAAATGAACTAGTTTCAGAGGCCCCATTCACTCACAATGGAACAAACATCTGTGAATGCAGCAGTTCTGTGTACCTAGGTCGAGAAGTCAACATGATGAACGACCTAAAACCTGAGCTGCGCAGGAGGAAGAGTGGCATGGAATGCCTTCAAAGGCATCGAAGAAATAGCTAAAAAGGACAAAGAACCTCCGGCTCTGGGCACATCTCTTTGACTCCACCATTCTCCCTGCATTGACATAAGCCTCAGAGACCTGGGCCCTATGAAAGCAGGATGAGAATGCTATTCAGGTCTCCCAAAGAGGAATCGAAAGAGCTATGCTTGGAATCTCATACCTCACTCAAGTGAGAGAAGGAATCCCGAGTTCTGACCTCCATCACTGTTACAGAGTAAGGGATGCTGTCTCGCTTGCCAAGACATCGAAAATCAAATGGGCTGGACATGCAATGCAATTTGGAGACAACCACTGAACTAGAGCTGTTACCAGCTGGATCCCACGGGATGTCAAAAGTTCATGTGGCCGCCCACCTACGAGATGGTGAGACTTCTTCATCAACACCCTGAACAAATGGTTTGAGGCTCTTTGTATTCCTGAAGCAAGCAGATGCCATTGGGCTACACTGGCACGTGATAGGGTCAAATGGAAATGTTACTGTTGCCCTCTCGAGCAAATCAATGAATAACTGGAAGTCGAGTGATCAAGTAAAGACCTAGAAACACCCCAGATATCCAATGATAAATAAAATTTAAAAATTTTAGTGTAGTCCTGGAATGGGTGCAAGTTCGGTCCTTGCCTGCTGCCCTGATAGACTCTTAGAGGCCAGAAAACCTTGTTCACTACAACCACAGCCATTCTCAAGGTCCAGACTCCACATCTCAACAGAGCTGCACACAAGGGAGAAGCAGAATTCAAGCCCAGATATGCAGGATCCGGTGGCCAAGTTCACCAGGCTTCCCAGGTAGTTGAAGCTGGGGCACCTTCCACTACCTCAGCTCCTTTACAAAGGCCTGGTAGGCCCACTCATGACTGCTGCTGGTACTATTGGCCAGAATACAGGTACATAGGCTCAGGGTGGAGCTTCTGCCTCCTCTGTGCTAGGCTTATGGGACATCCTGGAAGGGAGGCAGGTTCTGGCCCTTGCCTGCCCCCCTGAAAGACTCTCCAGAGGCTGAAAAACCTCACTCACCACAACCACAGCCATTCTCAAGGTCCAGACTCCACAGTTCAACGGAGCCTCACCCCCATGGTGTGTGGTTGCAAAGCAGCTGAGCAATATCTTAAAAAACATGTAAGCCCATCTAACACGTAACCCATCACATTTCATAGAAACACATGTGTGTGGACACAATGTGTGGTCTTTGGGAACATATTGAAAATTTCCTATACAGTGAGCTCTGATGGCACAATGGAGATTTAGGAATCTCCAATGACTTTTGTCTAACCCATATTCATCAACTATATTTAGAGAAGTAGCGCCAACAAACATTATAGAATAGATTATTCAGTGTATGCGTAGGAAAAACTCAAATAGAAGTTGAGATAAATGTGAAAAAGGTGTGGTCTGTAGGTGCCGTGGTGGTGAGTCTGGGGTTGACAGTAGAGAACCACTGTATTCTGGAAGCCCAGAAAGTGAAACCAAGAACAGAATCAGCCAGACTCCCACAGCACAGCCCAGAAAGAAAAAAAAAGGCATGACTTTGTCAATATCATTCCCCTATATGCGCTGTAATGATTAACATAATTGATGCCAGCTAAGGGAGCAGGCAAAGGGATGGGGATGGGAGGGGTGGGAAATGCGGGTCTCTGGTGGTGGTGGGGATACACTGGTGGCGGGACTGGTGCTGAACAATGAGTCTAACAACTGTATTGTGAAAAACTTTGTACTTTGTAAATCATGGTGTTTAAATAAATAAAAGAAGGGAAAAATGTAGCATACACATAGGCATACTCACACATGCACACATATTAATCACATACAGAAATATTGCTGAGTAATAAGAAAAGATAAATTATTACCTCTTAGCAAAATATAAAAGTATTGCCAACTTGGATGGAAATGGAGGGTATCATGTTGAGCAAAATAAGTTAGCAGGAGGACAAATGTCTGATAATTTCACTCCTATGTGTTATATAAACAAAAATAGTAATGGACAATGAAAGAATACCCTTGGGTACTGACAGAAGAACTGAAGTTACCACATTTGGGGTTACTTTGATCCAGAACTGGGGAGGAAATGGGGAAGCAAGCAGATGCCATTGTGCTACACTGGCACATATAGGGTCAAGTTGAAACATTACTGGCACCCACTCAAGCAAATCGACGAATAACAGGATATCAAATGATCAAGTGATTATGTTGATTGACTTGTGGGTGTTGAACCATCCTTATATTCTGGAGATCAATCCTATTTGGTCTTGATGTATAATATTTTTGATGAGTCTCTTGATTCTGTTTGCTAGTATTTTGTTGAAGATCTTAGCATCAGTGTTTATCTGGGATATTGATCTTTAGTTTTCTTTTTTTATATTGTCTCTGCCTGCTTTAGTATTGGGTGATATGTGCCTCATAGTTGCTATTTGGGAGTGTTTCTGTTTGTCCGGTTTCCTGGAAGAGCTTGGAAAGGACTGGTCCTCCTTAAAGGTTTGGAGGAACTAACTAGTGAATCTGTCTGGACATGGGCTTTTGTGTTTGAGACTTTTATTTACTGTTTCAATCTCCTCGATGGTGATGGGCTTATTCAGGTATTGCAGGTTTTCTTGTTTCAGCCGTGGGAGGTTTTAGGACTTCAGGAATTTATCCATTTTTTCCAGGTTGTCATGTTTTGTGGCATACAGACTCTCAAAGTAATCTCTGATGATCTTTTGGATTTCTGTGGTTTCTGTTATGATGTCTCCCTTTTTATTTCTGATTCTATTTATTTGGGTTCTCTCTTTCCCTGTCCTTACAAGTCTTGAGAGTGCTTGTCAATCTTGTTTATTTTTTAGAAGAACCAGCTCTTGGTTTCATTAATCTTTTGGATTGTTTTTGGGAGAGCCTCGCAAGAAGCCAGACGAACCCCCAAACTTGAGGGTCGCCATTTTCCACATCCGAACTACCCTCTCCTCAGACCTTCACCCAGCAGAAGAGCTGATCACAGTCTGGCTCATCAGTGACCCACCCTGCAGCAGTCTTTTTTCAAGACCAGCCCAATTATGCTGATCCAGAGACTCACACACACAGGGCAGAGTTGCTACTTGCTCTCCCTGTGCCCAGCTGATCACAAGGTGTAAGGAGGGATGACGGGTTCTAGCCCTGGCCTGCCACCCCAGCAGAGCCTCGCAAGAAGCCAGAGGAACCCCCACACCCTGAGGGCCGCCATTTCCACATCCGGACTCCCCTCTCCTCAGAGCTCCACCCAGCAGAAGAGCTGATCACAGCCTGGCTCGCTCGGCTGCTTTGCGGTCACACGGTTCATCAATAAATGCTCAAGTTTTGAGGTGACTACAAGAGAATCACACCTGCACGGCAGAGCCTGGCAAGGTACCTGTGTCATATTTGACATACCAAATACCAGTAACAATTACAGACCTCATTCCCAGGATGTGATGGAATGGTTTGAGGCTCTTTATGTTCCTGGAGTGGGCAGGTGCTCTTGTACTATCTCGCATGTGACAGGATGTATTGAGATGCTACTGGTGCCTGCTCGAGCAAATTGATGATCTACGGGAAGACAGTGATACAGTGATTGTTTTCTGGGTTTTCAGCTCATTGATTTTCTCTCTAAGTTTTTGTTATTTCCTTCCTTCTGCCTGGATTGAGCTTCTTTTGTTGGTCTTTTCTAGTATTTTGAGCTGTGAACTCAGGTTATATATGTGTGTCCTTTCTTTTTTCCTGATGGATGCTGCAGAGCTGTGAACTTTCCTCGTAACACTCTTTCACTGTGTCCCACAAGTTCTGATAACTGGTGTCTCCATTTTCATTTGTTTCCATGAATCTTTGAATTTCCTCTTTAATTTCTTCTATGACCCACTGGTTGTTATGACCCAATGTTTGTTAAGCAGTGAGCAGATCATTTAACCTTTGATAAAGGAGCAAAAAGTACAAAATGGAACAAGACAAGCCTCTTCAACAAGTGGTTCTGGAAAACTGTGCAGCTACATGTAACAAAATGAATTTGGACTTCTGGCTAACACAAGATCAAAATGGATTAAAGATCTCAATATCAGATCTGAATCCATAAAGTATGTAGAAGAAAATATAGGAAGAACTCTCTATGGCATTGAAGTTAAAGGCATATTCAAGATGAAACACCACAAACAAAGCAATTGGAAGAGAAATAAACATATGGGACTGCATGAAACTAAAAAAGTTTCTTTTTACCACAAAAGAAACAGTGACCAAGATACAAAGACAGTTCACAGAATGGGAAAGGTATTCACCCAATATTCATCTGATAAGGGATTAATATCCAGGATATATCAGGCACTGGTAGAATGTTACAAGAAGCAAACCTCCAACCCCATCAAAAAATGGGAAGAAGAAATGAACAGAAACTGTGACAAGAAAGAAATTCAAATGACCAAAAGACATTTGAAAAATATGCTCATCATCAGAGAGATGCAAATCAAAACAACAATGAGATATCATCTCACACCACAGAAACTGGCACATATCCAAAAGAGCAAGGACAACGTGGATGTGGGGGAGAAAGGGACTCTCATCCACTGTTGGTGGGAGTGTCGACTGGTACAGCCTTTTTTGGAAAACAATATCGACATTCCTCCAAAGATTAGAAAGTGAGCTCCCATTTGACCCAGCCATACCACTCCTGGGAGTATACCCTATGAGACCAAAAGTACACAGCAGAAAACCATCTGCACTTTTATGGTCATAGCTAGCAGCACTATTCACAATAGCCAGAATCTGGAAACAACTAGAGTGCTGGAGAACAGATGACTAGATAAAGAAACTGTGGTACATCTACACAATGGAATACTATATACCTGTTAGGAAAAATTAAGTTATAAAATTTGCCTATAAATGCATGGGCATGGAGAGGATCATACTAAGTGAAATTAGCCAGAGGGAAAAAGGCAGATATAGAATGACTGCATTTATTTGCGGGATATAAAAATAGCATGATAACAATATCCAAGGCCAGACAAAACATGGATCAGGAGGTCTTATCAGTGAGTAGAACCTACTGTAAATGTATGGGAGTCAGAGGTTAGGTAATACAGAGAAAGGAACAGTGTACTAATAGTTATTGTAAATAATAACACCAGCATGGAACTGAGCATGAAAGTAGCCAAAAGGATATCCACAATAACCTCTAAATATATGTATTGCAATCCACAATGTGTAATAAAAGGGAGAGAGAGAAAGAGAGAGAGAGGTGAAAATTGCCTGCCATAGACGAATGCTATCTATGAGGGGGAAATCAGCGGACATTGGTGGTGGGAAACAGGCACTGGTGGAGGGATGGGTGCTGGAACACTGTGTGACTGAAACCCAAATATGAACACTTTTGTAACTGCATATCTCACGGTGGTATCACTGTATCACTGTCTTCCTGTCTTTCATCCATTTGCTTGAACAGGCACCAGTTACTTCTCCATACGTCCTGGCGCAAGCAAATGTAGCTCAAGGGCAATTGCTTGCTCCAGGGACAGGAAAAAGCTTTAGAAACCCCTAGTCTTGGCCAAAAAGAAAGAACAAAAGGTAGAGCGCTTACCTTACAATCAAGGAACCTAGATTTGATCCCTGACACTACATGTGACCCCTGGAGCACTATCAGGAGTGATCTCTGAGCATGGAGCCAAGAGAAATCCCCCAGACACATGGCCCCTGAAATAACAAAATACCACTAGTCTATAGCATTCTGAGAACTGTCCTTAATAACAGCCTTTTACTGATCTTTCCCCCTGATGGTACAAGTTAGGGCAAAATTTTCTTACTAGTACATATAATATGATGAATGACAAGTAGCAGCACCCCTTCCACTCTGACCTAGAACTTATTAAAATAAATCAGTAGCCAAGTTGCCAAATACACAGAACAGGAAAGCTGAAGTTGGCTCTGCTTTTTGCTGCTGCTTTATATCAATAATTGTAAAAAAGACAAAACAAAAAACCCTTGAGGAACAATTTTACCTACCAGAGTTCCCTCTTGCACAATCACAGTGAAATCCTTACTGGTCTGTACCAAGCTTCGCTGACTGCCCTTAGAGGGAGTGCTACATGGGAATATTTGCAGAATATCTCATAAGTAACTGTGCTGTGGTTTGCAGATATGTGATACATGTCCGAGAAAGAAAATTTAGCCTTGCACTCTGGGAATTGACTGGCCTAATTATCCTATTCAGACCATTCATCTTGAGAAAACAGTTTATTCCTTTCTTAGCCCCACTTATGGTTAATACAACAAGTGAGAAGAGGAGATAATGCTGAAGAAACAGAAAGAATTACACTGGGATGCAAGCTTCAGTTGCCACTTGCGACTAATTAAGAGGGAAGATTAAATTTTAAAAGTGAAAATTCTGATGAAAGAATATTTTAAAGAAAATGTAACCTTATTTTCAAACAAGAATGGTAATACCACTAATGGTAAAGGTACTGGAAAAATTGACAAAGGTCATCACTGGTATGTTTGAAGAAAGAGTAATAACTATTTGCAAATCTATACAATGCTTGCAAAAGCACATACTAAATTACTGGGGCTATTCGGCATCTTTGAAAAGTAAATCCCCATGTTCCCCAAAACAATAATATAAACATGGATTCTGGTGATACCCATGCATCAAATTATTATTTTCTATTTTTTATTTATTTAACTAGTATCTTTGGAAATTCTTTAATGTGTCAGCTACTCTTGACAATGGAAGTTCAGCACTAATTAAGATGTTTCTTCTCATGGAGCTTTAGAGAAATAGAAAATACTAATCTACTACATTCCTATCCACTATAAATGTCAATTAGATATTTGTAATTCAAGAGGAAATAGAATTCTTGAATTTAGGTTGCCAAGTTTGTAAGTAGAAACAAACTAAATTGAATTAAAACCCTTTAACAAGTGCGTATACTGTTAGCTATATTTTAAAATAGAATTGTTAAGCTGAATACATAAACTTAAGGAAGAATTAGATTTTAACATTTGAAGCTTTTTTTAGAGGATATTAACAAAGGATGGCAGGAGATTAGCAAAATAATTTGAATAAAATTTTCTATGTTGAAATCTACCCTTGAAAGCGATAGGATGCTAACATTTATCCATAGTTATTTACTTATTACTTGTTTCCCTAGAACAACATTTCTTTTCATTCTTTTTATTTTGCTACTCATTTCTATTCCTACCTTTATTTTCAAAATCTATTTTAAAATATTACTGGATGTATAAAAGATTTCTGTGATGGGTTGTGCTACAGTGTACAAACTTTTTCCCTGCCACTTTGTGGGTTTTACTTTATTAACAATTATTCTAGAATACTGGAATGTAGCCCAGGTAGAATTAATTTATAAGATTACAAGTTATGCACAACTCTTCTGGAATAATTACTTTTCCATTATGCACACTATTTTCTAAAGTGTAACATTTTGCAACAAGAAATATACTTTATGCATAAAATATAGCACACTCCGGCTGAGTCAGGCTAATGAGATCTCAATTAAAGGATCACTTTTATTCATCTGAATTAATTGAATAATTTTGCTGTTCCATTGGTGGGTGGGAGGAATTTAAACCTGCATTATAATTTACCTGTATCTTATTTTTTTGGTACACTTAAAGTAAAACCGCTGTTTGTAATAAATAATTTGTTTTATCCTCTGACTTCGTAGTCATGTTTGGGTCAATTTCGGAGATTTTAGTATCTGAATTTAAGATTAAGAACAGTCCCTTAGGGATTAATATCAATGATATATAAGGCAGTGGCAGAACTATGTAAGAAAAAAAATACCCAACTCCATTAAAAAATGGGATAATAAATTAACAGAAACTTCCTCAAAGAAGAAATACAAATGGCTAAAAAAGCACATGGAAGAATGCTCCACATTACTAATCATCAGAGAGATGCAAATCAAAACAATGAGCTATCATCCCATACCACAGAGTCTAGAATACATCAGAAAAGAACAAGAATCAGCGCTGGTGAGGATGATGGGAGGAAGCGACTCTCATTCATTGTTGGTGGGAATCTTGACTGCTCTAGTCCTTTCAGAAAACAATAAGGGTATTCCTTAAAAAACTAGAAACTGATCTTCCATATGACTCAGCATTACCACTCCTGGGAATAAATACTAGGTGCCCAAAACCACATTGCAGAAAATCCATCTGTACTTCCATACTCATTGTAGAACTAATCACAATAGACAGAGTCTGGAAAAAACCTAAGTGCTAAAAAACATATGATTGGAAACTATGGTACATCTACACAATGGAATACTACACAGTGGCCTAGTAAAATGAAGCCATGGAATTTGCTTATAAATGGAGATACATGGAGAGTATCATCTTGAGTTAAATGAATCAGAGGGAGATGAACAGACATAGACAGAGAAAGATTTATGGGACATTTAAAAAATAATATGAAATTAATACCCAAAGACAGTAGAAATGAGGACCAGGAGGACTGCTCCATGGTTGGGAGCTTGACACAAGTTGGAGGGTGGGAGAGAGGGCAATTAGAACAAGAGAAGGAATCACTGTGACAATGAGAGTTGGAAATATTCACTCTAGGCAAGAACTAAGTGCTCAAAAGAAGTAAAAGGGTGTACATGATAACCTTATTATAAAGGGTAAAGGGATAGGTGTACATGTTACCTGCATTGCAAACCTTAATGTCCAAAAGCGAGAGAGAGAGAGAGAGAGAGAGAGAGAGAGAGTGCTTGCCATAGAGGTAGTTTGGGGTGGGATTAGGGAGGAAACTAGGGATATTAGTGGTGGGAAATATAAGCTGGTGAAGGGATGGGTGTTGAAACATCAAATAACTGAAATCTAATCATGAACAACTTTAAAACTATCTCACCGTGATTCAATAAAAAATTAAAGAGAAAAAGAAAATCGCCATTGCTATTTGGTCACTTTAACAGATGTTAATGTGTATTTGTTAAGAGTTTATCTGTTCAGTTTTTAAACTGATACCTTTCTAATGTATCAATATCAAGCAGCATGTGTAAAGCGATTCATTCGAGAAAAATAGGGGGAAAATTTGTCTTAGAATTGTTGTCTGTTTATGCTTTTTTTTTTTCAAATACACTAAGCAAAGGAATAGTAAACATTGTGGTGGGGGTGAGGATTGGGAATCACTCCTTAGGAAGAGTTAGGAGGCACAGCATATAATCATCTGAGTCTCCTGCTCTATATAAGAACAACCATTGACATTTTTTCCATGAATCAAATTTTTATTTGCTATTTCTTTCAACTTTTTAAAAATATTTTTATTATTTTTTAATATTTTATTATACCAGAGCTGACCTCTGGTGGTTGGTAAGGGGCTCGGCCAGCCCCTGGCCGAGTCTAACATTGCTCCAAGAGCTCGCTCACACGTGTCAGGGGAGGGCCAGGCTGGCCAGACTTGGAGCGGGGATTTGGGCTCCTCCACCTTTTCCTCCACCTCCACGCCAGCGACCCCGGAAGAGAGATATGCCAGACCCACAGCTCTGTCGGTTTGCAGCCACGCAACAGTTTAGACAGTACTAGATGTTAGGATCAGATCTTTCCCAGGATCTTTCACATTTATACACTACATACAGTACTAGGCAGGTTCTAGTTGTGACCCATCATCCCAGTGAGCCTAGTAGGAAGCCAGAGCAACCCCCAAACCATGAGGTCAGTTATTTTCAACATCCAGACTCCACAGCTCCTCAGAGTTCCACCCAAGAGAAAACCTGATCTTTCCCCATTGAGTTTCATCAGTAAATGCTCAAGATGACAGCCTTCTACCAGACGTCACTACTATCTACATGGCAGAGAATGGCAAGCTACCCATGTTTTATTTGATAGGTCAACAAAAAAAACAGTAACAATTATCGACCTCATTCCCATGACCTGAAAGAATGGTTTGAGGCTTTTCCTGTTCTTGGAGCAAGCAGTTGCCCCTGGGGTACACTTGTTTGCAACAGGACATATAGAGATGTTACTGGTACCCACTCGAGCAAATCGATGAACAATGGGAAGACTAGTGATACAAGTGAAGTGATTTATTATACCACCATGAGACATACAATTACAAAGATGTTCATGTTTGGGTTTCGGTCATACAGTATTCCAGAACCATCTCTCCACCGTGCCCATTTCCCACCACCAATGTCCCTGATTCCCTCTCCCCTCCCATAGCCTGCCTTTATGGCAGGTTCTTTTCTCTCTCTCTCTCTCTCTCTCTCTCTCTCTCTCTCTCTCTCTCTTCCCTCTCCTACACATTGTGGATTGCAATACATACATTCAGAGGCCATCATGTGTATCTTTCCGCCTGTATTCAATGCTCAGTTCTAGGTTGGTATTAGCACTCTTGACAATTATTAGCACTCTGTTCCCTTCTCTGTCCCACCTAACCTCTGACTCCCACACATTTGCAGCAATTTCCACCATTGACAAGGTCCTCCTGATCCATGTATCGCCTGACCTTGGATATTAGTATCATAATATGAATATGTATATGTATATGTGTATATGTTTATATATATATATATATAATGCAGTCATTCTATATCTGTCTTTCTGTCTTTTTCCTTCTGGCTAATTTCACTCAACATGACCCTTTCCATGTTACCCACCACTGAGCTTTTTTATTCAGTATTTAAAGTGAGCTTAAATAGTTGTTAAAGTTCATTAATTTAACTTATATATCTCCTGTGGTGCCATTATTTATTTTGCATTTTTGACCATAGCCAGTGGTGTTCAGGGATTACTCCTGGCTCAGTGCTGAAAACTCACCCATGGTAGTGCTTGGAATCCATATGTAGTGCTGAAGATTGAACCAGGTTAGCCACATGTAAGTAAAACAAGTAGCTTAATCTCTGTTTTCTCTTACATAAATCACCACTTTGTGATTTCTGACATCATAGATTTTGTGTCTGAAGTTTTTATGTGGATATGTGGGGTATGTGTGTATGTGTGAGTGTAGAAAGGCTATATTAATTTTATTTTTAAATTAGTGAAATAGAACTTAGGAAACTATATGTACAATAATTTTCAGATACTGTTAAAAACTTTTTAACAGTATATACTTTTATAGACATAAGTTTTTAACAGTATATACTTTTATAGACTTTTTTTAAAGAAACAATCTATAAAACTGAACACCTTCTGTGACTCTGGATAGAAAAACTCTGGCCATTCATAAATTTTGGCCTAGGTTTTTCATGGGGTACAACTGATATCATCAACATCTCACAAAGTTCCCCAATTCTGTACCTTCTCATTTTCTCCCAATACATCCTATTCTTTCATACATTTATAGCAACTTCCCTATATCAGTTATGACTCTATAAGCCTGTGTTGAAATATCAGTCTAAAAACTGATTAAAAATAATAGTTACCTTCCGATTTGATTAGAGGATGTCCAGAGTTAAGATGAGATTAACCCAGTGCTAAAATAAAAATTATCAACAAAAAGCTTTATGTGGCCTGTGGAAAGAAGATGCAATGAAAATTCACTTAGATTATATATTCCGACATTTTAGAACTTTCCCAACATTGGAGGAAAAGATAAAAATTTCTGTTGAGGTTTGGGATTTTGCCTTATTAACTGGGCACTGAATTTGTATTGAATGCAGCTACTTTTATGCCAACAATATCTACATCACTGAGAGTGATATCCAGCAGAATATCCTTATGATTTCTGTGATGTCCTTATGATTTCTGGTAGCACAACAAGTGTGCAACATCTTGAAAGCACCTCAACCAAGTGTACTACCTCCTGGATATTGAAACAATGACAACAACAAAAAGGAATGGAAGGAAAAACAACTGCTTTTGCTATAATTGCAATATAGTTAAATTATAATTATGATAACTGAACAACTGAGTAATTGTCACACAGAGATACCTTTGTTTCTCTTATGGGAGTCCTCAATGTGTAGTGTAATGTTCCATTTATAGTAGGTGCTCAGTTATTGTTATTCATTGAATGTCAAAGTAAACAGTTTTGTGTTTCAGTCTCTGCTTCACATGGGTAACCCTTGTGTTCTTTCCCCAGCCTCAAAACATGTTGTCTTTTAGGAGTCTTGCCACAAGTGGGGTACAAAGGGAATTTAGGATATAGAAGGGGCCAAGCAATATGACAATAGTTAGAAATGATCTATATCTCTAGAGATCATGATCGCTAGAGATCTCTCTAGGGCGAGAACTGAGTGTTGAAAGTACATAAAGGGATATACATGATAACCTTTCAGTATCTGTATTGTCACTTGTCACTTGTCTTCCCATTGTTCATTGATTTGCTCAAGCGGGCACCAGTAACCTCTCCATTCATTGGGAATGAGGTCCATTATTACTATTGTTTTTGGCATATCGAATACACCATGGGTAGTTTGCCAGGCTCTGCTGTGGCTCTGGGTTCATTCAGGGGGCCCAGTCTTTTTCTATATCAGACCATCAACCATCCAGGGCCCACGGGACAGAGCCTTGGGTGTAGACATGCCTATCTCTTGTCTGCAACCTGCTGATGCAGCCGGGCACAGCAGCCACACCTGCAATGCCTCGAGGGGCAGAAGTATCTATTTTTTTATTTTTAAAAACTTTATTTTTATTATACCACCATGACATATACAATTACAAAAATGTTCATGTTTGGGTTTCAGTCATACAGTGTTCCAGCACCCATCCCTCCACAAGTGCACATTTCCCAACACCATTGTCCCCTGATTCCCTCCCCTTCCCGGCTTGACTCTGCTGGCAGGCACTTTTCCTCTGCCTCTCCCTCTCTCTCTCTCTCTCTCTCTCTCTCTCTCTCTCCCTTCTCTTACACATTGTGGCTTGAAATACATACATTTACAGGTCATTATGTATATCCCTTTGCCTATATTCAATGCTCAGTTCTAGGCTGGTATTATCATTTCTAACAGTTATTAGCACCTTGGTCCCTTCTCTGTCTTACCCAACCTCTGAGTACCACACACTTGTGGTAGATTCCACCCACTGACAAGACCTCCTGATCCATGTTTAGGCATAGGGACTCTTCCTCAGACACATCTGCCTGTTGGTGAGCTGTATGCTCTGTGCCAACATACAACTTTTATCAGTGGACTCATACTGGAAGCAGGGAGAGATTCTGGGCGTTAAGTATCTCCCACCTTTAGTGAGGGGGCTGCTCAGTAAAGTGTGTGCGTTGTAAGGATGATACTTGAGTTCTGTCCTGCAACAAACACACACATATGGAGAGGAGTGTTGAGAAATTGTGTCTTATCCACAATATGTAAGAGAAGGAAGAGAAAAAGAGAGAGAGAGAGAGAGAGAGAGAGAGAGAGAGAAGGAAAGTGCCTGCTATAGAGGCAGTGGGGGGAGGGGTGGGAAGGAAACAGGAGACATTGGTGGTGGGAAATGTACACTGGTACACTGGTGAAGGGATGGCTCTTGGAATATTATATGACTGAAACCCAGTCATGAACACTTTGTAACTGTGTATCTCACTGTGATTCAATTAAAAAATTAGTAACAAAATATTCTTGGAAAAAATATTTATCTTGTTAGGCCAGACCCACTCTAAGGATAACCACTATTTTTTTTCACTAATTCAGAATAAACTACTTAAGTTCCTCAGTCACACCTGAAAAACCTATTTGTCATGTAACTAGTTGAATATCAAGTAGGCCTTACTAAATTTCTGCTTCTCAAATTCCCCACATGCTTTTAGAAGCTGATTTGATAGTTCTCCATGTCATAAGTTCCACTTAACTAAAGCAGTTTGCTTCTGCATCCTCAGACTCCTTTGAAACCATACTGTGAGCAAGGAACTTTGACTTTTGTGAACCAGATGCCCTTTGCTGGACTTAACTGGAAACGGACTATAAGAGGAAACAACTTGTAACTACTCATTCATTTTGATGTTTTGGAATGGTGGTTTGGCTTTTAGAAACTTCGCTTAAGCCAGTTCAGACCAGTTCTGTGGTGTGGGTCAAGGATCTATTGTTAAAGGTTAGTTTTAGTTTGTTTTTCTGACTCACTCAATAATCTACGAACTGGCCCTCATCTCATTCAATTTGTTTTCTATCTAAACTAAGATTATGTTGATTACAACTAATAACCATAATTGATATATCTCCTAATATCTGTATTCGTATGACTCAAAGGAAATAATTTCTTTCTAGCAAGGTGAGATTCAATTATATTCCTGTTGGAAAAAAATTGTGGTTTACTTAAGGAATGTAGTTAGTGTACTGTATCTTTATTATAACTATATTTGTAATTTGTGAAACTTAATTATTTTCTTGCACATTTTAAATAAAACTGACATAAAATAATTATGTCTGAATCATATGCATGCCTTAAATATCAATTAGATACTAATCCTATTCCCTATTCACTTCAATTGAACTAATAATATTAAGATATATAAATTGATCACTGAACTCCAATTTTATAATATCTTCTCTATTGATATTAAAATATAACCAACTATAGTTCACCTTGGAATGCTTTTCCCATTATAATTTTACAATATTTCCTGTTGAATGACAACAGGTTAATTTTCTATGCTGAATTTTTGTGGAAAACTTTTCTTAAAATTTTATTTTACTTTTTGGCTTTTTTGAGTCACACCCAGCAGTACTCAGGGATTATGCCTAGATCATCACTCAGGAATTACTCCAAGTGGTGCTTAGGGGACCATATGGGATTTAGGAGATCGAACCCAGGTTGGCCACATGCAAGGGCAAATGCCCTATCCACTGTATTATTGCTCGGGCCCCCAAAATTTTATAGTTTACAAAAATTTTTCGTGTTTAACGTTTTATCTCACTCACAGTTATTCTTTTTAGTTTGGGGGATATAACTAATAGACTGCATTGTAAATTCCTTAAGAGAAAAAATAATAGCTCAGAACACTCTGAAAATAAACTTGGATTAGGAATCAAATGCTGCATTTTGTTTATGTTCCTTTAAGATTGGTTTACATTATTTGTTTTGTATCCACCAACTAATACTTTAGTAACATACACACAAATTTTATAACTATTAAAGTATCCTATCCTAAATGATAATTGTATTTTAAGCTTATATGTATACATATCTTAATCAAAAAACACATTTGTCATTAACTACTATGAACCTAAAATAATTTCAAATCACTTAAAACACATAATAAATTATTTTAGTGAAGTCAGAATCGAGGTCAGGTACAGAATGATCTCTCTCGTGTGTGAACTATAAAGAACTATGGTAAGGGAGCAATGAAGGCCAGAGGCAGCAAGTGTAGAGACTTGGTCTACAGAGCTGAAGTTATCTGGAGGTGGGCTAGCTCAGAGGGGTCCCAGGACATTGGTGGAGGGAGGCGGGTACTTTGTTGTGGAGGGATAGGTGCTAGAACACTATATGACCAAAACACGAACATCTTTCTAATTGTATATCTCACGGTGGTATAATAAAATATTTTAAAAATTTCAACTGGCAATATTATAGAATATGATCACTTGATCACTTGATCACTTGACATCCTGTTATTCATCGATTTGCTCGAGGGGGCTCCAGTAATATTTCCATTTGACCCTATCACGTGCCAGTTGAGCTCAGTGGCATCTGGTTGCTTCAGGAATACAGAGAGCCTCAAACCGTTCCTTCAGGGTCTTGACGAAGAAGTCTGACCATCTTGTAGGTGGGCGGCCACATGATCTTTTGACACCCGGTGGGATCCAGTCGGTAACAGCTCTAGTCCAGCGGTTCGAGTATAGAAATCACATTACATGTTCAGCCCATCTGATTTTCGATGCCTTGGCAAACGGAAACAGCATCCCTGACTCTGGAACAGCGACAGAGGTCAGAACTCCGGATTCCTTCTTTCACTTGAGTGAGGCATGATATTCCAAGCATAGCTCTTTCGATTCCTCTCTGGGAGACCCGAATAGCATTCTCATCCTGCTTTCGTAGGGCCCAGGTCTCTGAGGCATATGTTAATGCCGGGAGAATGGTGGAGTTGAAGAGATGTGCCCAGAGCTGGAGTTTCTTTGTCTTTTTAGCTATTCCTTCGATGCTTTTGAAGGCATACCATGCCGCTCTCTTCCTCCTGCACAGCTCAGGTTTTAGGGTCGGTCATCATGTTGACTTCTCGACCTGGGTATACATAACTGCTACATTCAGAGATGTTTGTTCCATTGAGAGTGAATGGGGCCTCTGGAACTAGTTCATTTTTCATGAACATAGTTTTGCTCAGATTTAGCTGTAGACCTGTCTTTCCACATTCTGGTCAAAGTCAGCCAGCATTTGTGCAGCTTGGCTAATGTTTGGTGTTATTAGAACGATGTCAACAGCGAATCGGAGGTAGTTTAGTTGTCAACCGCGTCTATCTTCACTCCCATTCCTTTTCATTATAATTGTCGCATGTTCTCAAGGGTGGTGCTGAAGAGTTTTGGTGAAACCCTGCCGAACCCCTCTTTTGACATTGATGATCACTTCTTTGTAGAATGGTGAGATCCTGGTGGTGAATCTGTAATACTGCTCATGAAGGATCTTGATGTATTGAGTTTGAATGCCCTTTTTGGCTAGGGCTTCGATGACCGCTTCAGTCTCCACAGAATCAAATAGAATGTGAACTACTTTTTTAAATGACTCAATCATCATACAATTTATACTATTCAAATAAGACTGAATCTTAGCAATTTCCCCAAATTAAAAACTTATATTACCGATTACTTGATTATTTTATTCCCAATAAACATATTTTGGAAATTACTAAACTATCGTTACATATCATTTTCAAAGTTTACTTTCAAATTCATCAACAGGACTAAATTCCCAGTAGAGTCTGAACTTTAAAAGAGGAATAGTCATAATTTTGATACTTTCTGGACTTTTTAACACCTAAACTCATTTATCAGATGATATCAACCACAGTTTACTATTAGCAATCGACACAAATGAACTCCTACTTACTTGAATAGCTAAAGGTATTTATTTAAAACACAAAATAATTCAGAGAAATAACAGAGTTCTTAGCGATAGACTGAAGAGATAAGAAGAATGAGAATAATTTGAAATTTCCAGGTGTTCTAGGTACCAAGAACAAACATTTCTTAAGAGTTCAAGATTCATTACTTGAATCAGCTTCCAACATTCCAGTTGTGCAAACACACAAGTATTTACCAGTTTCAATTTATTCACTATTCTTCCATTACTGAAAGTTAGTAATGGAAAGTATTTAGTTTTCAGTCTTCTGGTTTTCCAGTTAGGGAGTTAGAGGGTATACATATAAGACACAGTTCAATTCCTAGCAGAAATTTTCTTTTTTTTAAAATATATATTTACTTTTTGTAGATCTCCGCCCCCGCCAGGTGTGTGTGCGTGATCCCTGCGTCTCCACGGACCCAAACTGCCCCAGGGAAGAGCGGAAACTCCATCAACGGGAACCAAGGCTAACTGCCTTGGTTTCACTGCGGGAACCTTGGGCCCTGCGCTTCCGTAATCATCCCAAAAACTCAAAACCGCGCAGACGCTAGCGCATCTCTTGCAACCTTTACTACCTATCTTGCATGAGGTACCACTGAACCTTGGTTCCTACATCCTTGCTACCCACCCAAACTTCGCAAACAGACCAGACACCTACTAACTGTACTATCCTGTCATCCAAGACCCCACATTTGCAACCTACAATAGTCAAAATGGTAAGGCAACGCAAAAGTTCCATCCAGCTCTGTGAGTGAAGTCACTAGTCCAGATGAGCCAAGCAATACCAATGAGTTATATAACCTCTCTGATAAGGAATTTCGGGAAGAAATGTTAAGGAGTCATAAGGAATTCAAAGAAGCAATGGAATGCAAACTCAATAAAATACAAGAGGACATGATAGAAGAAGTGAGGAAAATGCAAATGGAAATGACATATATTAAAAATGAGGTAAATGAAATGAAAAACACAGTGGAAAGCCAGCATAGCAGAATAATAGCTACTGAAGAAAAGAATTGAGTGATCTCGAAGACGCGTTCCAAAGATTCTCTACACAACACCAGAAGATAGAAAAAAGACTCACAATTACCGAACAGACAACAAGAGATAATCGGGATGAAGCCAGAAGAAACAACATACGGATCATTGGGGTCCCAGAAGGGCAAGAAGAAAACCCTGATGAAGAAAAGAAACTGTCAAAGCCATCATTGCTGAGAAGTTCCCGGAACTAAAAAAACACTTGCCTCAAGATCCAGGAGGCCCGTAGGGATACCTGCTAAAAAGAAACCCCAACAAGAATACTCCAAGACACATCTTAATTAAAATGACAAAAACTATAGATAGAGATAGAATACTGAAAGCAGCAAGATCAAAGAAGGAAATCACATACAAAGGAACATCTCTAAGATTTACAGCAGACTTCTCTGATGAAACACTCCGAGCAAGAAAACAATGGTGGGATATTGTGAAAAGGCTGAATGAACTGCAGGCCTCACCAAGAATTCTTTACCGGCCAGACTCACATTCAGATATGAAGGAAAGATACACAACTTCATGGATAAGCAACAACTCAGGAACTTCATGGACTCAAAACCAACCTTAAAAGAAGGACTGAAGGGTCTACTGTAATACGACCAAACCCATAAGCACAACAAGCTCAAACAGAAAGATGGCACAAAATCCGATGACAATAATCTCTCTCAATGTCAATGGTCTAAATGCACCAATTAAGAGACACAGAGTAACAAAATGGATTAAAAATTGAACCCAACATTCTGCTGTCTACAAGAAACACATCTGAATAATCAGAACAAACACAGACTCAAAGTCAAAGGTTGGAAGACCATTCTCCATGCAAACAATTCCTCCAAAAGGCTGGTGTGGCCATATTAGTATCAGATAATATAGACTTCAGGCTGAAAAAGGTTAGAAGGGACAACGAAGGCCATTTCTTATTACTTAAGGGTATGTACACCAGGAAGAAATTACGCTACTAAACATATATGCACCCAACGAGGGCCAGCAAAATACATAAAACAACTGCTAAGAGAACTCAAAGAAGACATTAACTGTAGCACAATAATAGTTGGAGACTTCAACACTGCTCTATCAACGATGGATAGATCAACAAGACTGAAACTCACCAAGGAAATATTGGCCCTGAAGGAAGAAATGGAAGAAAGAGAGCTAGTAGATATATACAGGGCTTTCATGCCAAAAAAGCTGAATACACATTTTTCTCTAGGCATGGAACATTCTCCAAGATAGACCACATGCTAAGCCACAAAGCATACCTCAATAAAATTAAAAAAAGATAGAAATTGTGTCAGCTATCTTTTCAGACCATGATGCACTGAAAATGGAAGTTAACCGTACACAGAAACAGGGGAGTCAAACCAAACACCTGGAAACTGAACAGCTCACTCCTGAACAACAAATGGGTCATAGAAGAAATCAAACAGGAAATCCAAAGATTTCTGGAAACAAATGAAAATGAAGACACCAACTATAAGAACTTGTGGGACACGGCAAAGCCGTGTTAAGAGGGAAATTCTATAGCTCTGCAAGCATTCATCAGGAAACAAGAAAGGGCCCACATAAATAACCTGACTACACAGCTGAAGACATTAGAGAAAGACCAACAAAAGGGAGCGCAACCCAGGCAGAAAA